>WNWK01012397.1:0-59831 GCA_009830355.1 Cherax destructor | reverse complement strand
AGATTTGCCCTAACTTTCTCGATCGCTGTTCTTACCTAGCTCACTAACAAAAGGATACGTTTTTTGGACTCCTTGTTGTAAGTGACGTCTGTTGGGTTGAAGCGTTTCTTTTTCTGCTACTTTAGGTAATCCTAACTTCAGCAAACCTTTCTTATTCTTCCTTCAGAAAACCCTTTTTTATTACTTCCTTCAGCAAACCTTTCTTATTATTTCCCTTCAGCAAACCTTTTTTATTACCCCCAGCAAACCTTTCTTCTTACTTTCTTTTTTTAATACGAGCATTTGCAGTGGGTTCTGTGCTCCTACAATCTTCAGTCACTGAAACACTCCACCCCATTGCTTTTTCCCAATCCAAATGCCAACAAAAAATTTTTCCCACGAATAAAAAGAGTCATTAGCTCTGGTGGTGGTGTTATTTATGTTTACTTGGGCACTTCTCAATTCAAAACTAATGTATTTTCAGACCTCAATCCTCTTGCATATATCAGTGCTGTGAAATATAAAAAATGATAGGATAATGAGATTAGAGAGAGATTGAGAGAGAGGTGAGAAAGAAGCAAGATGTGGTTTAGTTGGCAGGCGTTAAGTGTTCTTGTGCGTCGCTGCCACAAGTGAGTGAGAGTGTTGAGGAAGAAAGAATGAGACTCATAACAGAAACATTGTTGGGGTAAGAGGAGCCGAAGGGTAGTATTCCCTTCCTTGCCTCCTACCTTCCCTTCCCCCCCTTACTCTTTCCTATCTCAGTGCCTCATTCACACTTTCCCTCATGTTGATTCCTACCTTTCTCATTCTCTCTTCCGCCTCCCTTTCCCCTTCCTCATTCCCTCCTGTCCTCTCATTCTTCCTTAATCTTAACCTCCCACGTGCCTTCACATCTAGATTTTTATCATCCTCTACAGCTTGTATATGATAAACAAAGAAGATAATCCTATGAAAATGGTAAAAAAATACCGATAAGTTGATAAGTAAGACACATGTGCAACAGTTAGGTATCTTTATTCGAAACGTTTCGCCTACTCAGCAGGCTTCCTTCAGTCAAGACAGAAGAGTTTAGCAGAAGCGTAGAGATGTGAAGACGATGTAATCAGTCCATCATCCTTGAAGACGTAGTTTTGAGGTGGTCAGTACCTCAGCCTGGAGAAGAGTTTTGCTCCATAGTCTGGAACAGTTTCAAGTTTAAACAGCAGTATGGAGACTTTATACTGTCAGAAGGTGAAGTGTAGTTCACTAGTAGAAGAAAGACGGTCATCCATGCTTACACCCATATACGGCGTTTTTTATAACTATACATACTCTCTACATTCCCTCTTTGCTTCCATGGACAAAGTTCTTTGTTTCCACAGGCACCTAAGTGACCCTCACTTTTTCCCCCCTCATCAATTCTATGATTCATATCATCTTTCATAGACCCATCTGCTGACACCTCCACTCCTACATATGTGAATACATCCATTCACCACCTCCATACTCTCTCCTCCAAACTGATATCCAATCTTTCGTTACCTATTTTTTTTTATCCTTATCACCTTACTATTTCCTATACACTTTTAATTTTCTTCTTTTACTTACCCTACCAAACTTATCCATCAACCTCTGCAACTTTCTTCAGAATCTCCCAAAGCACAGTGTCATCAGCAAAGAGCAACTGTGACAACTCCACTTTGTGTTAGATTCTTTATATTTTAACCTCACACCTCTTGCCAACACCCGAGCATTCACTTCTCTTACAACTCCATCTATAAATATTTTGAACAACCACTGCGACATCACACATTCTTGTCTAAGGCCTAGTTTTACTGAGAAAAATCTCCCCATCTCCACATACTCCCAACCTGGTCCTCACTATCCTAGTAAAAACTCGTCCTGCTTTCAGTAACCTACCTCCTATTTCATACATTTGCAACATCAGCCACATTGCTTCCCATCCCCCCTGTCAAACGCCTTTTCCAAATCCATAAATGCCACAAAACTTCTTTACCTTTATCTAAATACTGTTCACCTATGTGCTTCACTGCAACACTTGGTCTACACACCCCCCACCCTTTCCTAAAGCCTCCCTTGTTCATCTGCTATCCTACTCTTCATCTTACTCTTAATTATTTCAATAATAACTCTACCATACACTTTACCTGGTATACTCAACAGACTTCTTCCCCTCTAATTTTTACACTCTGTTTTGTCCCCTTTGCCTTTATACAAAGGAACTATGCATGCTCTCTGCCAATTCCTAGGTACCTTTCCCTCTTCCCTACATTAATTAAATAAAAGCACTAACCACTCCAAAACTAAATCCCCACCAGCTTTTTAACATTTCTATCTTATCCCATCAATCCCAACTGCTTTACCCCCCTCCCCTTTCATTCTACCCACTGCCTCATGCACTTCCCCTACACTCACGGCTGGTTCTTCCTTACTCCTACAAGATGTTATTCCTCCTTGCCCTATACACGAAAACATAGCTTCACTATCTTCATCAACCTTTAACAATTCCTCAGAATATTCCCTCCATCTTCCCGATACCTCTAACTCTCCATTGAATAACTCTCCTCTCCTATTTATAACTATCAAAACCATTCGTTCCCTAGGCTTTTTCTCAGCTTATTAATCTCACTCCAAAACTTTCAAGAAAATTTGTTGATGACATCTCACCCACTCTCTCATTTGCTCTCTTTTTATATTGCTTCACCACTCTCTTAACCTCTCGTTTTCTCTCCATATACTCCTTCCTTCTTGCATCACTTCTACCCATTTTCCTGTAACCACAAACTTCTGCTCAACACTCTAACACTACATTTTTAAACTTACCCCATACATCTTCTACCCCATTGCCTATACTCTCGCTAGCCCATCTTTCTTCCAATAGTTGTTTATATCTTACCCTAACTGCCTCCTCCTTTAGTTTATAAACCTTCACCTCTCTCTTACTTGCTACTTCCATTTTCCTTGTATCCCATCTACCTTTCACTCTCCCTGTAGCTACAACTTTTTTTTTTTTATATTTTATTAAAAAAACACATTATACATAAGTTGCAATTGTATCAATCTTAACATTATACATACCAAGAACCACACCTCTGAACATAATAAAAATCAGCACATTTCTTTACAATCCACCTCCATTACACCTGAACTAAACAAGCCTATATATGCAACAACACTCATTAATACAAAACAGTACATGAAAATCTAAACCTCCTCCAGGGTAACTTCCTAGATGTACCCTCATAATCCCCCACCCACAACCCACCCAAAGCACCCTACATATTGTACAGCTTTTATATTTTTCCATACCTACACATACCAACACACATGTGTAGTAACAAAAAATAACACATAGGACACCAAACGTGCCAGGATTCTCCATTTCTCCATACCAAACCAGAGACAAAAACAGTATACATTACTATAAAGTGCAGATTATTTATCCTGCATTTCTAAATAGATACCTCAAATTAAATTTCAGGCCCTACTGTTACCCCTCCTGTATCCCCCCTTAACTTTGAATATTCAAACAACCTTAGAAACTTAAGACATAACAGGTTATTATGTCTCTCCATGTCTACAACAAAAGTACATGTCTAAACTCGACACCGTACATTACATGTCATAAGGAACCACTAAGTCACTTTTATCACGTGACTAAAGCAAAAAAAAATATAACATCATCCTATATACATTGTCATACATAATAACATGACCCAACCCCACTGTCTTGACCAACATGACATGTTTACCTTATACAGTTATTACACAAAACAAGGAAAGCCACCTCTATATTTCCCCCAAAAAATCCATTAATCCCTCCCCCTCCCCCGTCAAGTCCTTGATCAGTAACACACACACTTTCAAACCATATACTTACAAAATTCTAAGGTCCATCCTCGGCGCCCCAAAAACCAGGGCATCCAAGTAAGTTCTCCGTCACAATCATTCCCCCCACACACATATCCCTCCATTCTCTTTCAATATAGAAAGCACATACGCCCCACACACCAAAAAAACCCCCCCTTCCCGAGTCCCGTCCTTTCAGCTTCACCCTCCTCTCCCTCCCCCTCCTCCCACTTCTAAAAGTCTGCCCTGTCAACTTCTGTAACTGTCAGGAAAAAAACCTATCCCACCCTGCCCATACAACAACCTATTCCTGCATTTTGTTCTATACATCGAACCGCCATAGCCCTCTGACTCCTCCTGTTCCCCCCAAAATCCATGAAACATACCGTAATCAACTGCCACATACAGAGTGCCCTCTACATCCTCATGCACCCCCCAATATCTAAACTCCCGCACCCTCAAAGCATTTATTCCTCCTCCCCATCAGACAGATCCCCCCCTCCCAACCATTCCCTAAGTCTCCTAAGCTTTCCAAAAATATACAGCATGGTATGCAGTATCCTCCTCACCACACCTATCACAAAATGGCGTCACTGCCAACCCATTTTATATAGCACTGCCCTTTATGCAACTACCCCATGCAAAAACCTATATACCACCTCTCTCACCCTCGTCTTCACCAAAACCTCGAACCCCCCCCCATATTCCCCTCAGTTATATACTGGAAAACTGCCTCCCTACCACCACATAGCACCCTCCCCAACCCTCCCCATTGCCCTTGCTGTAACACTCCGAGGGTCCCTCACTGAAAATACTTCTCAACATTCCCCACACTTCAACAAGCCTTCCCCCTCCCCCCGTGTCAATTCATTCCCCTTTTTCCCCCCTTCTTCCCCCCCCCCTTTCCTGAAGAATCTTTAATACATGCCCATAAGATGACCCTAATTTTTGACCCCCCCCCAAACCCCCCTTTTCTAAAACCCCCATTTAAAATGCCCAAACCCCCACAAATCTAAAACCTTTCTTTCCAATTCTAGCACCCCCTAACCAGGAAAAACCCCCTACATCCATAACACTAACCTAATAAAACCCTCCCCTTTTTGAATGTTAACTCCCGTTCTCCACCCCCCCATCCTCCTTCCCCCCAAAACCCCTAGCATTCACTCCCACCTACAGACATTTCCAAAAAAAACACCCGATCACCCTCCCCCGGTCCCCAAAATTTCCCCATCCACCCCCCCCCTAACCCCCCCAACAGCTTGCAGTAGATTTAAACAAAGTGCCCTGAAAAACTCAAAATCCCCAAAGTTTTTAGCCCTCCTCACCCCCACCAACACAGTTTGTCATCCCTATCCCCCTCCCCACCCATGCTCCGCCTCTTTTCCCCCCCCCCCCCCCCAATCCCCGGGTGTGCGGGTTCTGCAAGCACGCAAAAGGTTCGACAAGGGGGACCCTCCCAAACCCTTCTCCATTCCCTTCCCACCCACCAAACCTTTCTTGTACCCTCCCTGCATCCTTATCCAAAGCCCTTTAACTTTATCCCCAAAAAAACCCTTTCTCTTATTCCCCTTTCTCTTAACCTATCATCCAGCCTTCCCCAACTAAAAAACCCCCCATACTGTTTTAATGAATCCCTTCTGCCCATTAATCCCCAGGTATCCATATTGCCCAGCCTCAATCACCCTCTCTAAAACCCCCTTCATCCATTCCCCAGCACCTTGGGTTTTATAGTCAGCCAACATGGACAAACCCCCATAATCACTAATTGTTTTGCCTCCCCTTTTTAATTTATAACCCCCGGGGGTGGTTGTTCCCAAAAGTCTTTTTAACAATTCTTAATGCCGACACTCTCTTTTAACCCCCTTAAAAAGTCGTTGGTTCCCCCCCGCCCCGGGGTTTCCTCAAACTCATCTTTTCACAGCCACCCACCTCTTCTTCACTTTACCCCCTTCCATGTCGGTCCTATCTTCGTCTCCCAACACCTGTCGTATACTATCTACAATGACTCCCTTCTCCCTCCTCCACCCACCCCTTTTTCAAGTATTGCAAACCTCTGAACCAAAAATAACTCATAGCCTCAGTCGATTTCATCTTCTGTCCCCGGACGTATCCTTCCATCCTCATCTACCTCCAGCCCCATCACCGTCATACCTGTCCTCCTCTGCCAAATGACCCAAAACATTTTGTGAAGGCTTGTCGCCCCCCAAGACATCGCCCAAACCCCCACGCAAACGTTCGCATTGAACCGCTCGTTTGTTCTCTCGCAACTGCCCTTTATAACTCCCACCTCTTCCACCTGTGTGCTCCTTCTCTCTCATAACAAAGCTCAAGCAGCCCTCCAAATACTCTGTAAACCATATTTCCATTGCTTTTCCTCTCTTCCCTTACCTTATAAAGTCTCTAGCCCGGTTTCGACATTGCTCCCACCATTTAGTACATCTTCCCCAGCTTCCTTTGCCCCCTATTTTCTCCACCATTCTTCAAAAGCGTCCCTTCCCTCCTCACCCCTCAAAAGCTTCACATTGAGTTTCCAAAACCGGTCCATTTCACCATTCCCTCCCATCCTACCTCCACCAATACACCCTATGATCTGAAAAGCCCACGTCTCATACCCAATCTCCCCCACCGTTACCACCCGTGACACATAAACTCTGTCCAAGCGTGCAGCGTATCCCCGTCGGACAAGGTATGATCCACACCCACCACCCCACCACATCAACCATCCCTGCACTCCCCAACACATCCCTCAAAATACTTAAGACACCCAGCTTCACGGGGTTCGACATCCTTCTTCCTAATTACACAGTTCCAGTCGCCCCCAATTATCGTAACCTCAGCTAAACCTCCCATGAAATAAACTAAATGATCCCTCACAAAATCCTCCTTAATCCGTTTATTTCTTCAGCTGGCATATACTCCCATGAAAGTAACTCACCCCCCATACCCATGAACTCTGACTATCCTCCCTCCCTCCCTCCTCCCAAGTCAACAACTGAAAGGGACTGGACTCCCTCACTACTACCGCACCCTCCCTTGAGCTTCCCGAGCTACCCGCATACACTTTATACCCTTGCAACAACAAATCTCTACCATACCTGAAATTGTGTCTGTAGAAGCCTATGTCCACCGCTACCGTCGCAAAGTCACCTCAACCCATTTCCTCTTAACCTCGGCCTTCAGACCATTCCGTTAAACGAGATACACTTGAATAAGATAGAGGTGGCTTTCCTTTTTACTTACATACTTTCTGCTTCGTGCTTTTCTGGGCTTCAGTAACCTTACTGTTGTCCTCACACCCTTACCTTTTCTGCCCTCTGCACCCCCCTGTCCCGTTTGTGGTGCCTCCACCCTTATCTTCCTTGCCTGACTTTTGGCCAGGCGTCAGGACTTCATCATCTGACACTACCATGGATCCTTCCATTGATTCAGAACTAATATCCATGTTTGACCCACTATCCTCCTGTGCACTGTTACCTGCACCTCCTGTATATCAAACAGCTGGACTCAGCCCCATCACCCAACACCCCCTCAGCACCCATTAACTTTACTGCAGCCTCACTGGCTTCCAAAAATCCCCATCCTGGGGTATCCAAAATCCCGCAATTCCTCCGGTAATGCAGCATCTTCCAAATCTACAGCACTCCTCTGTACTCTGTCTCCAGCACCGCTGTGTCCTGCGACACAGTTGGCAAAGTACGACATATCTCCTCCGGGCCTTTCACAATCTCACTCCATTGCCTTGGGCGCCACTACCACTTCCTCAACCCGTACAGTAGGCTCCACTTCCGTAACATTCACCACATTCCTTGTACCATATTGCTGTCCTGCCTCCTGTCACACTCTGCAGCAATATGTCCATAGGAACCACAGAGTCTGCATGTCCGTCTTTGACCTGCGTAGGTCACATAAACTTGAGTTCTAAACTCTTCCAAGACCACAAAAGACGGTATGGCCCGCTTCAGGGTCATCTTGAGGGTAAAGGAACCTTCGGGAATCCCTCAGATTCCTTCAGTCCATCGTCCCATCGTTGCATAGTGGATGACTCCATAATCCTTGAAAACATGCGGGTGTCTTGCTCATCCGCTTCGAACACAATTACGAATCTTGACATATGTATAGTGCTTAGAAACATCTTTGAGTTTCACTTCCAAGGTAGCATTGATAGGCATGCATACTTCCTCATATTTTCCCAACCTCTCATAAACGCCGGTGGACGACAGTTTCACGAAGATTCTTGTACTCCCATTGGCGCAATCCATAGATGTCCTCATTATCTAATCCATAAAAGTCTCGTAGAACGGTGGGCAAGATAACAGTGCCGTCGAAGGGTACACAGCCCCTTTTACCAACTCAACACATACAGTGTTTATCCTCCGTCTGAACGCCGTCGCCATTTTTGTAGTGAAAATATCCAAGGTCTCTGTTGTCACCACCAGAGGCCAGCACCAGACAACCTGCTGCGGCGAGAGCTGGGCGACGAATCCTGCGTCTTTCAGAGATCTGATAAACGTTCACGAGAGGAATATTTCTTGACACGCGATTGTATGCAAATTTTGATCTGAGGAATATTGCCAAGGTTGAGCCTGAATAAACCTCAATTAACAGGGGGAGTTGATTCCCCTGGAACAACCTCTGGATAGACTCCAGGTAGGTAAGGGTAAGCCGGTGGGCGTCGCTCAAGGACTGGTGTAGACTCGAATCTCCGTCTTTACTTGGCGTCAAGAGCGAAGTGGTTGTTCATCTATGGCCGTGGTTGTTACTCTGTGTGGAGCACTACACGTCTTCTTTACAACGTGGGCTCTAAAGCACACTGAACAGGGTGTTCTCGCAAGAATCACCAAGAGACTACGCGCACGCAAAGCAAACGCAAACGCAAGAACACCCCCTCCCACACACACACGCAAAAGATGTGCAGGCACTCATAGCTACAACTAGAATGTGATCTGATATGTGTGTGGCCCCTCAATAAACATGTACATCCTGAAGTCTACCCAACCAACAGTCTTTTATCCACCAATACGAAGTCCAACAAACAACTGTCTTTACGTCCTTTATCATATCATATTTATCCTCTTTTTCTTGAAATATGAATTAGCTATAACAAAACCACTTTCTATACAAAGTTCAATCAAAGGCTCCCATTATCATTGTTACGGGACTCACCCTTACCCATCATTATATACTTGAGCATACGGCAGTAGAAAATGTCTCTTTATCATTATTATGAAAATAAGCGTTATATTGGCAAGTGGTATGTCTCCTGTACGTCTAGGTAGGGTATTATGTGACGTATAGTTAACTATCCATCCGCTCGTTAACAGGTCAGGAATTCCCGCCTTCCCACGTCATCATACCCAATGAGGACGGCCACCTGCTACACAGCTGTCAGTATCTATTCAGCGAGTCAGACAGAGAGACCGAGAGAGTATTCTGTAGTCAGCAAGCAGTGATCTGTCGGTCATCAGTCAGATGTCATTCAGTCATCATCGAGTCAACAGTCAGTGATCAGTCAATGATCCGTCAGTGAACATTCAGTCCTCAGTGAGACTTTCATGGTGAGAACTGTCCTCTCACTTTTCCTGAGAAGCACCTTGGATTTATTCTTCTGACCTTTGTGAGGTTCCTGTGTGAGCCTCCATCACCTTGAGTGGTGTTTGTCTAAGTCGCGGCTCAAAGCAAGTGAGTGCGCTGTAGTAAGTGAGACGTTGAGGTTCGTCTCTGTTGCCGCTCAAAGCAAGTGAGTGCGCTGTAGTAAGTGAGACTTTGGAATATGTCTCTAATGGCGCTCACATCAAGAGTGTTACAACTGTGAAGACTTTGGAATATGTCTCTAATAGCGCTCATAGCAAGAGTGTGTTGTGCGGTTGTGGAGACTTTGGAATATGTCTCTAGTGGTGCACGTAGTAAGAGTGTGTGTTTGTTGTATTGCAGACGCTAGAGTTTTCCTCTAGATTTACTAGAAACGAGTTTGAGCGACAGTCTTAAAAGACGACTGTGTGTATATATCCTTAGAAACATTCATTGGAAAACTTCTTAAGTGCGTAAACATTTCTATTCCACTTATTGCTCTGAAAGTGATTATTAATTAAGAGATTGTGAATAGTCTACGCTCTAGATACATTACGGTGATGATAGATTAATAAATAAGTGTTATGCTTTCCGACTCAGTGTGAAGAGTCAAGTAATATGTTAAGTGGATAAAACGTCTTGCAATTTTAAAGTCATTTAGATTAATAGATGAGAAAGAAGATTGAATGTTGCACCCTTCATTAATAAGTGAACTTACGATAAGCTTGTTTGTAAATAGTTTCATGGTGACATCATTTTAAATATTTTATACAAAGATTTCTACGGATTATTAAGTTAATAAAAACCAGAAAGAATTATTGTGATTATTTCGTTCCTATTGCTCCCTTTTCATTTATTTTGTAACTTGAAGTTAAGTTCTTGTTACATTGTTACTGGCCTAGCGGAACAGGCCCTAGAAAGGCCCAGGTTTGTAACAATCATTTACACCTGGCACCCCGAACTTACCTACCATAATCTATCTAGACGTTTCTCCTACTTTAGCATTTTGGTCCCCTACCACAATTACTCTCACTTGCTTCAAAAGTTCCTACACACTCGCTAAACATCTCCCAAAATCTCTTCTCTACACTCCTCTCTTCTCCAGGTGCATACAGACTTATTATGACCCACTTTCACATCCGTCCTTATTTTAATCCACATAATCCTTCAATTTATACATTTATATTCCCTCTTCTCTTACCATAACTGATCCTTCAACATTATTGCTACCCCTTCCTTAGCTCTAACTCTCTCAGATACTCTTGACTTAATCCCATTTTTTTCTCCCCACTGAAACTCCCCTACCCCCTTCAGCTTTGTTTTGCTTAGAGCCAGGACATCCAACTTCTTTTCATTCATAGCATTAGCAATCATTTCATTCTCATCATCCGCACTGCATCCACTCTCATTCAAACATCCCAGTTGAATAAAGTTTTTCTTTTTCTCGTTTTTAGTAGTTTATACAGGAGTTGGGGTTACTAGCCCATTGCTCCCGGCATTTAGTCGCCTAATACGACACGCATGGCTTGCGGAGGAAACATTCTTTTCCACTTTCCCATGGAGAATAAGTTAAAAAAAAAGAACAAGAACTATTAAGAAAAAAAGAAGAAAACCTAGATATGTGTATGTATATATATGCATACCTGTGTAGTGACTTAAGTGTAAGTAGAAGTAGCTAGATATACCTGTTATCCAGCGTGTTTATGAGACAGAAAAAGGACACCAGCAATCCTACCATCATGTAAAACAATTACAGGTTTCTGTTTCACACTCACCTGGCAGGACGGTAGTACCTCCCTGGGTGGTTGCTGTCTACCAACCTACTACCTGATAACAGGTGACACTGTTAAATACTGCCTAAATGGCACAGAAATTACGTTTTCTTCTCGAGGCAGCGCAGAACAAGTTGCTGTCGCACTAAGTGAATTTTTTTAAAACTAAGATCCTGGTCACTGCGTTTCTGAGGCATAACTTATACAAACACAGTCTAGAGAATGTACTTGGGAGGAAGGACTCATACGAACACAGTATAGAGAGTGTACTTCGGAGGAAGGACTCGCACAAACAGTCTAGAGACTGTACTTGAGAGGAAGGACTCACACAAATACAGTCTAAAGACCGTACTTTGGAGGACGGATTCACCCAAACACAGTCCAAGGACTGTACTTGGGAGGAAGGATTCACACAAGCACAGTCAAGGGACTGTACTTGAGAGGAAGGATTCACACAAGCACAGTCCAGGGACTGTACTTGGGAGGGGAGAGGCAGAAGAGTAACGGGAGTGAACGCATTCATTAAGAGCAGAATAAAGCGAGTCCCTGTGAGCTGCACTAGTTTTGTAAGTTAGATTGAATGGTGGTGGTGGTAGTGGTGGTAATAGTGGTGGTGGTGGTAGTGATGGTAGTGGTGGTAATGGAGGTAATGGTGGTAATGGTGATGATGGTGGTGGTGGAATTGGTGGTGGTGGTAATTGGGGTGGGGGTGTTGATGGTGGTGGTGGTGGTAGTGTTAGTGGTGGTGATGGTAGTGGTGGTAGTGGTAGTATTAGTAGTGATGGTACTGGTGGTGACGCTAATTCTAGATATGGTAAAATAGGTCTAAAAGGTATATTGCAGTGCTCCTGTGTTCATGTGTTCAGACAATAGAGCAAACCTATACTGTATAAAATCCCTCTATGACAATACCCACCTGGATCCCCCCAAAAAAAAAAAAGTCAAGTGGAAAAAGTCAGGTACTCAAGAGGTTGGAATGCATTTGTTAAATAATTACCCTTAAATACCCCACATAAATTAATATTATTATTGTTGCTATTTTTGTAGTAGTGGTAATAATATTTTTATTAATATTATTATTAGTAGTAGTAATACCAGCGGTAGTAGTAGTAGTAGTACTAGTGGCAGCTTGTAGAGTAGTAGTAGTAATATACGTGGCAGCAGTAGCAGTAGTAAGTAGTATCAGTAGTGGCAGTAATAGAAGAAATAATAGTAGTAGGCAGCAGTAGTAGAAGTAGTAGTAGTAGTAGTAGCAGACGTTATCTAGCCAATATTAGAGGAATTCTGGGAGGAGCTTCAGATGGAGTTCACTGGTGTTATATATATATATAAAGACCGAGTGTAGTGATAAAAATCACAACTAACAGCCGAACACATCACTCAAATACCAGGTTAAGAAACGTTTGTTCCTAGTATTCTTGTAATTACAATATTTCTTACAATAAAGTGTGATTAACGATGTTAAATATCGCTGTATAATTTCATTTTTTTCGTCAGACCATAGTTAAAATGGATGTCTTTCTATTGCAAGAGAACACGTGGAGAATGCATAAGATGCTTCTTCATTCAGCAGAACTTACGTGCAGCAGTGAAGGCAGCAGTGAAGCCACTAACTCTATTGATCAGTCAACTGACCCTTGATCTTCAAATATAAGCCAGTTCCCAGATGGCCCACGCTGACATGTTGTAAAAATGTATCCTCATGTGTTATGGTCACACACCAAATCATTTAACAACATCAGATATGATCTAAACTCTTGGCCGGAATATTCAGTTGTGTTGGATTCAGGGAACTTTACAATCACTCTTACGATGAAGGATTTTCCTGGAAATCGTAAAGTCACTGTCTGACCACCTGAATCTCCTCACCCCCAGCTGACTTATCTGTGGGGTCTTGTTAAGTCAGTCTTGTCTGACCTTCAGGAGAAGCGTAGCGAAAATTCGTGGCAGGATATCTGGAAAGATACGGTTTACTTGAGAAGCGTCAGGCACTGATGCAACCGAAATAAATGTGAAAGGCTAACAGCCATTTTAAAAATAGTTTGTTCATGTTACTCGGAAAATAACTACTCATAACTTTCGTGCATACTTTCCTGTTATTATCAGGTTAGTCAGCGAATTAAACAGACGATTCTCACACAACACTTGTAGCATATTAAAGGTTGATGAGCAAGTGAGCGTAGCTGCCTCAGTGCTCCTGGTGCTGCCTGGTAACGCTCAGGTCTGCCTGGTAGGGTGCCTGGGCTGCCTGGTAGGCTGCCTGGTAGCTGCCTGGTAACTGCCTGGTAACTGCCTGGTAGTCTGCCTGGTGCTGCCTGGTAGCTGCCTGGGGGCTGCCTGTGCTGCCTGGGAGCTGCCTGGTGCTGCCTGGTGCTGCCTGGTAGGCTCCAGCTGCCTGGTAGCTGCCTGGTAGCTGCCTGGTGCTGCCAGGCTGCTGCCTGGTAGCTGCCTGTGCAACTGCGCCTGTAGCCTGGTAGCCGCCTGGTCAGCTGCCTGGTAACTGCCTGGCCTGGTAGCTGCCTGGTGCTGCCTGGTAGCTGCCTGGAAACTTCCTGGTAGTAGCTGGTAACTGCCTGTGCTGCCTGGTGCTAGTACCTGGTGAGCTGCTCGGTCGCCAGCTGGAGCCTGGTAGCTGCCTGGCTGCCTGGTAACGCCTGGTGCTGCCTGGTAGCTGCCTGGTAACTCCTGCTAGCTGCCTGGTAGCTGCCTGGTACTGCCTGGTACCCCTGCCTGTAAGCTGCCTGGTACCAGGTGCCGGAAACTGCCTGTGGCTGGTAGCTGCCTGGTAGCTGCCTTCCGCCTGGTACGCCTAAGCCCGCCTGGGCCCTGCCCTGGTAGCTCGGTAACTGCCTGGTAGCTGCCTGGGCTGCCGGCTGCCTGGTACCCCCCGGAGCTGCCTGGTAACTGCCTGGCATGGTGCCTGGAAACCCGCCTGAAAACCGCCGACTGCCTGAACCCGCCTGGCCGCTGGTACTGCCTGGTGGTCGACCCCCTTGCTGGTACTCCGGTAGCCTGCTGCCTGCGCCTGACCGCCTGACCTGCTGCCTGGTGGCTGCCTGCAACTGCCTGTAGTGTAACTGCGCCTGCCGGTCTTTTTCTTTTGAGCTGCCTGGCTGCCTGGGGCTGCCGGGTTTGCTGCCTGGCTGCTGCCTGCCCGTAGCTGCTGGTAGCTGCCTGGTAACTGCCTAGCTCCCCAGTATGCGGGGTAGCTGCCTGGTAGCTTAATCCCTGCTGGTAGCCCCCTTGGGCTCTTTCCTGGTAGCTGCCTGGCTCGTGTCCTTCCGAAGCTGCCACCTGGTAACTGCCTGTTCTTTTTGGCGCCTGGTAGCTCCCCAGCTGCCTGGTAACTCCTGGAAATGCCTGGTAACCTGGTAGCTCCCCCTGGTAACTCCCCCTTGTGCCTGGCTGCCTGCTGCCTGGTAGCGCGGGTGGCTCCCCGGCTGCCTGGTAGCTGCCTGCTGCCTGGTATTTCCGGTGCTGCTACTGCCTGCTCGGTTCTCTTGCTGCCTGAAACCCGCCTGAAGCTCGTGCTGCCTGGTTGCTCTGTTCTGGTAACTCCCCAGCCTGGTTGCCTGCTGCCTAAAGGCCCGAGCTGCCTGCGACTAACAATTTGAGGCAGCAGAAA
This sequence comes from Cherax destructor, assembly GCA_009830355.1. NCBI lineage: Eukaryota > Metazoa > Arthropoda > Malacostraca > Decapoda > Parastacidae > Cherax > Cherax destructor. Next base: position 45,035 of record WNWK01012397.1, on the reverse strand, counting down.
TGGGGTATTGTAGAGTTTAAAAATTAGAGGAGAAATCTGTATACGAATGAAATACTGATATTTTGTTTTTTAAATTATTAAGGGAAAATCACTGTTACAACTTTATCTTAACCTCTCATATGAGGGGAATTATCTGCTCAGACCTATATTAATAAGGCCGGTGAATATAATATTCTCATGGCTTGATATTATAAAAAAAATTTCATATAATTATTCTTTACCCATTAATATGGACAATTGTATCCCCCCCTAATGCAAATTTAAGGAATAAAACATTTGGGCAAACACTGATATTTGAATTTTTTTAATGATACGCAAAAAGAAAAACAGTGTACTGAAAACACAGACTCCAGATCCCTTCCCCAGCATCCTAGGAACGACCCTTTGGGGTCGGTAAGGCTATCGGTCTGAGAATTGCCTTTTTGGTTTCTTTTCCCTCAGACAACCTTTCTCCCCCAATTCCCCCCTCCTTTTCCTTTCCTCTTTCCCCCCTCATCCCCCCCTTATTTCTTCCTACTGGGGCTTCTCTCAGGCATTCTAGTTCCTAGTAGGGAATGTAGTCCATCCCATTCCCCGGAGGTCCTTGGCGGTGTGGTTTGCCGTGAAGGGGTCGCCTGGGGATGTCCCGATTTCCGGTCCCCCGGGCTTTTGGGGATCTTTCGGCGACGGTGTACTCTGAGGCCACCTTTCATCCGGGGGTGGTGGCCAAGGGTATGCTTGGGAATCCGCGCCCTCTTTTGTCCGCCGGACTGGTGAGGGGGGGTATCCGGGTTTTTTACGGCGGGTAGGGTATCACGGTTCCAGCGCATCCCGACTACTTTGTGCTAGGATTGCTCCTTCAAATTTCCCCCTAGGACCTACCACCTTCCCCTTTTTTTTTTTTTTATTTTTTTTTTTTTTTTTTTTTTTTCTTAAAATAAAAAGAAAGAAGTACCCAACCATGGCTGACCCAAAAACCATGAACCCACTTCCCCGGGGCCCCCTTTCCCGATACCACACCCAGGCCCGACCCTGCCCCCTTAAACGAATTTAAATCTTTTTTGGGCACCTCTCATGCCCCCGTAATCTTGCTGGTGCTGGTCTCCTGCTTGGTACCAGGGTCCCCGGCCCCCTTTTCGATCCCCCCGACTTTTTTGCTCTTCTGACCTTGATTCCGGCTCCCTCAAAGGGGGGGGCATTTCGAAACGCCTCGCCCCCTCCCCCCCCGGGCCCGGGAAAAACCCCCGCCCCAAAAACAAAACGACCAAGACCCTTGATCCACTTTTCCCTTTCCTTAAAGCAGAAAGCATGTCTACTCCTTAAACCCCCCTCTGTTTCAAACTACTCCCAAAGGAAAAGTTTTTTTCTCTGGCCCCAAATTCTCCTAATACTTCTTTCAGACCCATAGTAAGTAAAGGGTCTACTACAAGGGTTTGGCAAAACTCTTTATTTCACGCTCTCAAGAGCGGCACCCCATCACGGTCCAAAATGCTGGCCAAGCTCGTGATCTTTCTTCTACGACCATTGACAATTCACTTTACATTGACAAACACCTCCTCACTTGTTGTGGTTCTGTCATTTTTGCCCCACAATTGTCCAACGGAATTTTCCACATGTGATGCATTCGGCGCTTGAGCCCAAAGAATTTTTATCCAAAGGAACTTTCCCTCCCAGCCACGAAGACGTTATCCTTGCAAAGCTCTAACGTGACTGCACCTGCCACCCCCCGGGAACTGCAGGCCTTTAAAGTTCAAAAGGTGACCCTCCACGCAGCAGTGAAACTGCTGGCGTTTTGGTCCAGCAAAATTCGGGTCCATGGCCGAATGCCCAGCCCCTGTGCTGAGGCTAGTTCTTTTTGGGGAAATTTCTCCCTTTGCCTTAACCGTCATGAGGGCACATCCTATTTCTCGCCTGCCGGGGTTTACGGGAATGAGCGGATCCGTCTCAAGAGGCGGAAGGCTTCCATGCTATGGGGGCTTCTCCCGCCTTAAAGGGGCCTCCATTTTTATTCTCGCATTCAAACGTCGCCCGTCCTGCCCAACTTCCACGGTTTTGGGTTTGGGGCTCACCGCAATCACCCCCTGTCTCGAATCCTTTGATATTTTTTTTTTGGCCAAATTTTATGGTTTCCCCCTCTCCATTCTTCCTCCACTGCAAATCCTGAGTTCCACGCCCCTGTTCTTCACCTAAACCTCGCGCCCCTCTCTTCCAAAATCCCACTGGTCCTTCGCCCTGACTAGTTCTAACGTGGTGGAGGTTCATCCTCCTCCCTACACTCCCTTTCCCATCCCCTGTCCCCTCCGGGCCCCTTCAAGGTTTCCTCTTCTTTTTTCCTCACCCTCTATTTTTATGCAGTCTATAGACCCCCCCGATGGGCTCACTTCTTCTTCCCTTTTCCCTTGTCCATTGCATCTTGACTGAAACCCCCTGGAAGTTGCAGAATATATTTACAGAACTGACAGATGGAAAATATTTCCACCTGAGGTTCCCTTTCATCTTTCTGTCCCCCCCCCCCCTTCCTTCCCCAACCCCCCCTTCCCCCTTTCCCCCTTCTGATTAAAAAAGGTCTTCTGCCTCCACACGTGGACTAACCCACCCTTCCTTCCACTTAAATCTTTCTCTCCATAAATCATGGCTTACAGTGAAAGGCTCAGGGTCCGGGGTGAGCTTCGTGTTGCCCCCTCTCAGTTTCTGGGGGGTTTCCTTGAAAGAACCCAAATTCAACCACGTTCGGGCCCTTTTCAGGCTATGAGGTTATATTCATCGGACCCTTTTTTCCGATAAACCTTTAACAAAAGTGCTCTTCTTATACGCCCCGGTTTTCCCCCATGCCGTTTCTATGTTTCCTTCTTCCTCCAAACACGCAGCCCGTACCCCGGGAAGGGGGGACACTCTGTCCATTTTCCCTTTTTCCCGGGGGAAGCATCCCAGATATTTTGTTTCTTCTACGCCCCTTTTATTTTTTTGGCGATTTAAGCAACATTTTCTTTTTTGGGACGTGACCCTTTGGATCTGAGGCATTGCCTCTTCTTTCCCTGTTTTCGGTACTCACCCATTTATTTCCCCGCCTCTTTTCCTTTATCGATCTTTTTCCCTTGCCTTTTTCATCTAATGTCCTTGATCAACGCCCCCCCTCCCGACTTATGAGATTTCAATCATCCTTAAGCTTTTGTTTCCACTTCATTGCCCACGCTATGACGGGCGAAATGGGACCACGCACATTATTTCTTCCGGGGGTTCCTCCCCCTCCTCCATTATTTTAGGCTTCTTTGCCCCCCCATCTTCACGGGTTCTTCTTTTTTTCCCCAAACCTCGGGCAACATCCGAAATGGTTCCTTGTGGTCTCTGCTTGTGCCTTTGGGCAGTGCTTTGAAATGCTGCATGGGGCACACGATATAAAAGAACCAAGAGACTTTCCCTTTATTTCGGGGGCTGCTTCCCGTCATACGTGATGCTAAACGCACTTGTTTGGGGAGATTACTTACTGTCATTTTTCCTCAGAGTGCAGTCTAAGAAAGTGGGAAATTTGGGTATTTGACCCTCCGTTCTTCAGGTTGCTTAGGATATAGACACCCTCCGCCGTTGCACTGGTGGTAACATCTCGTCCGCCCTTTTCGGGCCCATCTATTCCCTCGTTCCTTCTTCTAAGTCTGCCAGCGAGTTAAAGCCCTTAGATTTCTAGAGAAGAATCCTATAATGTGCCTTTTACCCCCAAAACTGGAGGCAAACTTCTGTCGATCGCAAAGCTGGGCAGAGGCATAATATTCGCTACAGCATTTACATCAGTCTGTTTTACTTGTCCTCTTACGACCTTTTTTTAATCTTATATGGTCGCAAGGAGTTCCCCCCGCTGTGGAAGTCTGCTATTGTTTTCCCCCTTTTTAAAACCAGGGCAGGGAGTGATCCTCTCAAAATACGTCCCCTCGCTCTTACCAGGCAGTTTTCAGGTAATGGAACGTCTATTAATAGACGTTTTATGTGGTTTTTGAGACCCTAGCCCTCCTAGTCAATGGTTTCCGTGGGCCGTTCTGCATTGACCCCTTGCGGGGATACTATATTGTAATCCCTTTTGGGAATAACCATTCGGTTTATTATCTTTTCGACCTTGAAAAGGGCTTATGATACAATTTTGGAGAAAATAATATTCTGGCCCACTTTTTGGGCCCTCCGAGGCAACTTACCATTCTTTCTTAAGGCTTTCTTAACTGACAGACATTTCCGGTCCGGGTCTGTAATGAACTCTCCCCGGAATTTGTCCAAGCTGAAGGTGTCCCAGGATGTGTTCTGAGCACAACATCTTTTCTGCTTGCTATAAATAATCTGGCATCTGTTCTCCATCCAATATTTGGTCATCGCTCTATGTGGATGACTTTGCTATAGCTTGTGCAGGTGCTGACTGTCACCTCATTGCAGTTTCCTCCAGCATGCCATCAACCGGGTTTCTGATTGGGCCACCACTCACGGGTTTAATTTTTCTAGTGGAAAAACTCATCAAATTACGTTCACTAGACGTTCAGTGGTCTCTGATCATCCATTGTACCTATACGGCTCACGTATCCCAGAACGTGATACAGTCAGGTTTCTCGGCCTCCTGTGACCGCTAGATTGTCCTGGAAACCTCACATTACCTTTTAAAGGCGACTTGCCATAGCCGCTGAACCTCCTTAAAACCCTCGCACATCTTTCATGGGGCTGATCGTAGAACTCTCCTTCGCCTACATTCAGCCCTAATTCTATCGAAACTCGATTATGGTGACCAGATATATTCGGCAGCCTCCCTGCCACTCTTTCCAGCCTTAATCCCATCCATACCAGGGATTACGCTTATGCCTTGGTGCTTTTCGTTCTTCCCCGGTTGAGAGCCTCTATGTAGAAGCGAACATTCCATCCTTGTCCGATCGTCGTGATGCACATTGCATTCGCTATTATGTTCGCTCATGCCCTCCGCAATCCTTCCATGTATAGGATTGTCACAGATGTTAGTAGACGCTCGTTATTTGTTCGTCGCCCCTGTTTACTTCGTCCCTTTTCTCTTCGTCTGCATTCACTCTGTCTTCCCTTCAGCTTCCGCCTTTATATGTTCATGTGGCTTCACCCTTTCCTCTACCCCTTGGGAAGTTCCTGCTGTCCGTGTCTGTTCTATTCTCTACCTTGCGCGAAAGCCCAACTGCCTACGGCGGCTTCTCGCTCTTTCTTTCTAGACCATTTCCGTTCTCATTCCCATGCCATCGCAGTATACACCGATGGTTCAAAGTCATCTGACGGCGTCGGATTCGCAGCAGTGTTTCCGGACAGCGTCGTACGAGGGCATCTGTTACCCTCGGCTAGCATATTTACGGCTGAATTGTATGCCATTCTTGTGGCACTTATCCGTATTGCATCTATGCCTGTATCACCATTTGTGGTCGTTTCAGACTCCCTTAGTGCTTTACAGGCTATCCGTAAAATTGATACACCTCACCCCCTAGTTCTTCGTATCCACCTTTGGTTACGCCGTATCTTTAGCAAGCATAAAGATATTGTCTTTTGTTGGGTCCCTGGTCATGTTGACGTACAGGGCAATGAACAGGCAGACACTGCTGTGCGGTCAGCAGTACATGACCTTCCAGTTTCATATAGAGGTGTTCCTTTCACGGACTATTTTGCGGTCATTGCTACCCACCTTCGCACCCGTTGGCAACAACGCTGGTCTGACCTGCTGAATAACAAACTTCATTCTATTAAACCGGTTATAGGTTTCTGGCCTCTTCTGTCACCAATGTCGAGGTTGGGAGACTACACTCTCCCGTCTTCGCATCGGCCACACTCGTCTTACTCACGGGTATCTCATGGAGAGGCTCCCTGCCCCTCTCTGTGAGCATTGTCAGGTTCCAGTGTCTGTTCGACATATCCTGTTGGACTGCCCACTCTATCAACGAGCACGCAGAATTTACCTCCAACGACGTCTTCGCTCTGCGGCCTTTCTTTACCTTCCCTTCTTGCAGATGGCCCCTCCTTAATCCTGACTCTTCATTGACTTTTTGACAGAAACTGACTTACTACACAAACTCTGAAGATTATACCTCTAGCACCTCCCCTCAGTCCCTTCTACCTCGATCTCTTGCTACCCTCCTCCCTGCACTATCCACCGTCATCTTGCACTCCATACCCTACTAATCGTCCATCTCCCTCTTACAACCCACTCTCCCTGCATCCTACAATAACCTGCAGCGCTGTATAACCCCTGTGGTTTAGCGCTTCTATTTGATTATAATAATAATAATCCAGAGAACGACCACTATGCACTCCCAGTTCAGAAATTCTGGCGCCTCTCCTGCTACAGAGATCATGATAGGAAAAATGGGAGAGAGGGACAGACAGAGACAGCAGACGGACAAAGAAACAACAGAGAGAAATTCAGGGAACACAAATTTAATTGCAAAATATACTTTAACGAGTATGTATTCTATTAACAAATCTTTAGTATGGTCAATATAAAGAAAAATTACAGTTAGTAAGTCTTGCCCTGTAAAAGTGTGAGAGTGTTGGTAAAAACACCTGCAGGTGTACCCTGAGGCTGAGCCCAGCAACACTGTAAGAGTTTACAAGTGTTGGTAGGAACACCTGCAGGTGTACCCTGAGACCGACCTAGTAATGATAGCAACACAAAAGACATAAGAACTAGGCCTAAGAAAGGTTAACGGAGAACATCGGGATTTATATTTATCTGTTGCAATCAGATTTTGGAAATTTGTTAAATATATCTTGTATCTTATATTCATTAATAAGATACTGTGACATACGTATTTTGTTATATATATATCTCAAAATTCTTCAATTAGTGGACAATTACGTATACAGTGTTCAAGATAGTGACCACAGGGCTAGCCACATACTTTGCATTTAGTTGATCGTCTCGCTTCTGCCAAACTACCAGAAGTACTTGCAAACAAGCCTAAGCCTGGCTATACATCCATGTTATTATAGCGAGATAGATCTACTCAGGCTACTAACTGCTTTCCTATAATATTCAGTTTCATTATTTATTTATTTATTTATATTATTCATAATGTTAGGCTCAGGCATATCAGAGTTATAACCTACATTTTCCTTCGAGGTACTTTCTTGGTTAACCTATTTCCTTCATCATAAAGGGGTAATTCAATGTGTGATGGAATCCATAAAAATTATACATGTTGTTAGAATCATTATGTGAGCCAAGATCCTTAAGTGATGATATAGAATCAATAATAATCACAGAGTAAAGCCCAGTGCCATAAGTTATCTTTAGTGCCATTAGGATAACAAACAATTCAGTTTGGGGTGTACCTAGACACATTTCTCTTGACTCACTTTTAAAGCCTTGATAGAAATCAGAGGATATTCTACTTAACAGATATCCTGTTATCCAACTGAGTAGGTTATCACCAGCATTTACTGTGGGTCGTTCATGTGATATAACGGTTCTGTTGAGCTATATATCAACTGCAGATTTTAGATAAAAAAATGTGGCAAAGCCAGTAAAAGTGTGTACAGTCAGAAAGGTGGCAATAGAATTCTTCACACTTTCTTTTCATGAAGCCTGATTCCATAATATCGTCTACTAAGTATTATTCTTTCAAATATTTTACAAAGCCACCATGAGACTGGCCTAAGTGCATCAGCTGTTGCGGCTTAGGGTTAGGCATAATGGGACTATTGATTCAGGAAGTAGGAAGATCACCCTCGATGTAACTGAGATTAAATACTGCTAATAACGGGTTATTATCAGGGACCTGCCTTAAAGTTCTGAGGATATCATAAGTTATACCATCCTCTCCAGGAGCGGTTGATCGGCCTCTATTTAATCCATTATCTAATTCATACTCAGTGAAGAGGCAATCACTCTCATCAATATCTGGGCCCATAAAATAAATCAGTTTCAACCTTCCTTCAGAAGCATTCAAGGTTTGTTCTAATATGAGATGGGAGATTTTCATGCATGAATGTTTGGGACCAGTTACTTATGATATCAATAGGAAAAGGATGAGCAACATTACCATCCTTTTTCCTAGTTATTTTATTTATACATTATCAGGCTAAACTTAGATGGGTACACCTATTAAATCCACTAACAAATTATTCCATTCCTGTTGCCTAAGTTCTTGTGTTCTGTTCCCTGCATTTGTTAGCGCAGCTTGGCAAGTTCTGAGTAAGTCTGGGGTTCTACATTCACAATATGCTTTACCAGTTCTTGCTACATGTGTTAAATTGTGTATTATTATTATTATTATAATCCAGGGGGAAGCGCTAAACCTGTAGGATTATACAGCACCTCTGGGGGGTGGAATGTATTCAGGTTTAATTCAGGGAACTGGAGCACAGATCCAATTCCCTAGATCAAGAGCCCCTCCCCAGCATCAAGGAACATTCCTTTAGGGGTTTAAATTGTGTAGTCGAGGATCATTATAGTGCTTATGATGGTGTTTGGTGTCGTTTATGGTGGAAGATTTATGTTCTCGTTTTGTGTTCACTTGATCTGTGAGTAAATTCCCACTGGTGGCAACTAAATTATCATTAAATTTTTGTGTGTCAGTGGGATTGTAATCTGCATAGCACTAATCCAGGTATCTAATGAAGTTAACTATATGTTCTGAGTTAAGAATGAGTTTTTTTCTTTCTGAATTTAGCTCCTCGATTGGTGGAAATATAATTAAAACTGACAGCGGTGAATCTTTGTCAGTGATCAGAGAGAAGATCATCAACTATAACAGAATTAGTAATATTGGTAGAATTACCGACAAAATAATAGGTAAATGGACACAGATGCAACTAATGTGACATTTTATTGTGGCAACGTTTCGCTCTCCAGGAGTTTTGTCTGACATTAAATGGCCGACTTGCGGTAACATCGGCGACTGCCTCGCACTCCGTATTAGTTTTTTTATTTTCTTATTTATTTTTCTAATATTTTTTTCCAGTATCTTTTGTGGCCTGTGAGACCAGGACACTGGTCCATGTTACCGCCAGCCTGGAGAGCGAAACGTTGCCACAATAAAATGCCACATTAGTTGCATTTGTGTCCGTTTACCTAACAACTGTAACAGAGTCATATGATACATTAAATACTAGACAGTTTTAACATGCCCTCATATATGTGAGAAGATTTACTAGTGCTCACAATTTTAACGTTAATTAACATGCTTATTTAGAACTTTGACTACTTTAGTTCCATTGGTATTTGTTATACTAGAAGGAACACCAACAACAATAACATGCAACTACAACAATCGGAAGAAACAACAAGAACACTACACTAAGAAGCAGCAACACTAGAATCTTCAACAGCATCCCCATCATCAGCAACATCGACACAAACAGCAACAGTAACTCAAACACCAATATCAGCTGCAGCAGCAGACGAAAAAGCAACACAACCAGCAACATCATCAACACCAAAGCAGCATCACAGTTTGTCACAGACACGCTAGCGGGAGATTCGTCTGTAAATACTTGCATTTGTGGTCACAGTGGCGCCTATGCTAACCTTCCTATGTTGTATAAATATACCCAGTTGGATGAATCTTATTGTAGCCAGCTGGCCCAGTGGCTAGCGCGTCGGTCTGGAGTTTAATGACTCTGATCGCGAGTTCTAACCCCGCCCATTTTTTTTTTTTAAACAGCAGCAGCTGTAAGTTGACACCTTATTATTATTACTGACTTAGGAAATCGTAATAACACGATTACAAACATACCACGGTATGGGTGGGGTTAGAACCCATGGCTAGTGAGTCGTAAAACTCCAGGCAAGTGTGTAAGCCACTGGACCAGCTGGCTACAATAAGATTCATCCAACTAGGTATATTTAAACACCATAGGGAGGTTAGCATGGGCCACCACTGTGACCACAAAAGCAAGATTATACAGATGAATCTCCCATTAACAAGGCCTTGATGAACTTTAGCTCATCACGACTCATCACGGCCACAGAGATGACACGTACCAACACAGCTGACATATACCCACACAACTGACACATGTCCACACAGTTAACACTTGAATACACAGCTGACACATGTCCACAAAGATAGATAATACATATCCATACATCTAACATTTGAACAGACAACTGACACACTGGTCAATATTCATGAGAATTTGTGTGAAGCCTGTGTGCTGCCCCTTCCCTGTGTGGCTAGCACAACATACACCCTCAGATGTGGTCAGGAATTGCCTCATATACACTGTCAGGTGTGGTCAGGAGTAGCCCCATAATAACCACCATGCTTGGTAGCCCTGCGACCGCAGGTGTGGCCAGGGCAGCGGTCAATACCAGCCTGTGTGTCTGGTGACTATTATGAAGGAGACCTCCAATCATTATTTTTTAGGGGATATCCAATCAGTGGTGTATATTGATTAGTTGAATTTATATAACATACGACGACAAATTCAACAACAAAATTATTATTATTATTATTATTATTATTATTATTATTATTATTATTATTATTATTATTATTATTATTATTATTATCATTATTATTATTATTATTATTATTATTATTATTATTATTATGTCATTAGGTAGAATGTAACATTTACACTTGACTGCGCTCACTGTTGGAGAGTTGTGGTTGGCTGTCCGCACTGGTAAGCTGCTTAGCTAACTATCAGCTGGCTTGTTTACTTGCTGGCGTCTCTGCAATACCACGGGCGAGTCACGTGATATCACTTAATGTGAGGCCTGTAGTCGAAAAATCGCTCTCTCCATAGCTGGTCATCGCTCGACAAGCACCACTCTCTCCATCTGCCCCTGGTCCGGGGGGCATGGCTCTCTCCATCTGCTCCTGGTCCGGGGAGTATGGCTCTCTCCATCTGCCCCTGGTCCGGGGGGCATGGCTCTCTCCATCTGCTCCTGGTCCGGGGAACATGGCTCTCTCCATCAGCTCCTGGTCCGGGGAACATGGCTCTCTCCATCTGCTCCTGGTCCGGGGAACATGGCTCTCTCCATCAGCTCCTGGTCCGGGGAACATGGCTCTCTCCATCAGCTCCTGGTCCGGGGAACATGGCTCTCTCCATCTGCTCCTGGTCCGGGGAGCATGGCTCCCTCCATCTGCTCCTGGTCCGGGGAACATGGCTCTCTCCATCAGCTCCTGGTCCGGGAAACATGGCTCTCTCCATCTGCTCCTGGTCCGGGGAACATGGCTCTCTCCATCAGCTCCTGGTCCGGGGAACATGGCTCTCTCCATCTGCTCCTGGTCCGGGGAGCATGGCTCCCTCCATCTGCTCCTGGTCCGGGGAACATGGCTCTCTCCATCAGCTCCTGGTCCGGGGAACATGGCTCTCTCCATCTGCTCCTGGTCCGGGGAGCATGGCTCCCTCCATCTGCTCCTGGTCCGGGGAGCATGGCTCCCTCCATCTGCTCCTGGTCCGGGGAGCATGGCTCCCTCCATCTGCTCCAAGTCATGGAAGGATCCCTCTCGCCTCTGTTTGTCCGTTATTTAGACTGTTTTTGGTCGAGTATGATTTCGTTGGTGAGTGGAAACACACGTCCTGTAACTCTGTGTAACTGTTCACAGAACATTGTTCACACTTAGTGATTTTTGATGTTTTGCTGAGGTTGTGTCCTACCGGTATTCTAAGTCAACCCAGGTCCCAAGGTAAAGCTTCTGACCTATTTTGTGTGACATCTACGCACTGTCGTAGTCAGGGTGTTGATTAATCTGAACTTAGATTCAGTATTACGGGAGTTTTATGACTTTTCATGGAGGATCTGCTGATGGTCCTCAGTTAGGGTCGTTATTTTGTCTCCTTGTTCCTGACTCCGTGCTGCTCCTTGTTACATTATTGTTGTTTGGCGAATGGTTCATCATATTGTTCAAGCAAGCTGTTTTGATTGCCTTGATGGTTAAGAAAATAGATTATTTGAGGACGTTTAGTCAGTCACTGTATAAATTTAAGTTGAGATGAGTCTTATTGGGACAAAACGAAAAACTTTGAGCACATACATACATCCTCACACACACACACACACACACACACACACACACGGGGCCAGGAGCTATGACTCGACCCCTGCAACCACAACTAGGGGAGTACACACACACACACACAGATCCTGCAGCAGCAATAGAAAAAACAGCAGTAGCACCAAAAGCAGAAACATCAATAACACCAGCAGGAACAAGAGTAGAAGCAGGGGCTGCAGCAGCACCAGCAGAGCAACAGCAGCAGCAACAACAATAGCAACAGCAGTAGCAGCAGCAGAGACAACAGCAGCAGCAGCGACAACAGCAGTAGCAGCGACAACTGCAGTAGCAGCGACAACAGTAACAGCAGCAGTGCATTAGTAGCGATAACAGTAGCTGCAGCAGTAGCGACAACAGTAGCTGCAGCAGCGACAACAGTAGCAGCAGCAGTAGCAGCAGCGACAACAGTAGCAGTAACAGCGACAACAGTAGCAGCAGCAGCGACAACAGTAGCAGCAGCAGCAGCGAGAACAGTAGCAGCAGCAGAAGCGACAACAGTAGCAGCAACAGCAGTAACAACAGTAGCTGCAGTAGCAGTTACAGCAGTAGCTGTAGTAGTAGAGACAACAGTAACTGCATCAGCGACAACAGTAGCTGCAGTAGCAGCGACAACAGTAGTAGAAGCAGCAGCAGCGACAACAGTAGCTGCAGTAGCAGCGACAATAGTAGCAGCAGCAGCAGCGGCGGCAACAGCAGCTGCAGTAGCAGCGACAAGAGTAGCAGCGACAACAGTAACAGCAGCGACGACAACAATATCTGGAGTAGCAGCAGCGACAACAGTAGCAACGGCAGCGACAACAGAAACAGCAGCAGTGCACTAACAGCGACAAAGCAGCAGCAGGGACAGAAGTAGCAATAGCAGCGGAAAGAGCAGCAGTAGCGACAGCAGAAGCAGCAGCAGCAACATCAGTAGCAGCAACAGAAGCAGTAAGGATGGCAGTTACAGGAACAGCAGCAGTAGCGACAGCTGTAGCAGCAACAGGAGATATAACGACAGCAGCAACACTAGCGACAGCAACAGCGGCAGAAACAGCAGCAATAGCAACAGCAGTAGCAGTAGCAACAGCATAAGCAGCATCGGCAGCAGCAACAGCATCAACAGCAGCAACAATAGCAGCAGGAGCAGCAGCATCAACAGCTGTAGTAGCAGCAGCAGCAGCAACAGATGTAGTAGCAGCAGCAGCAGCAACAGCTGCAGTAGCAGCAGCAACAGCAGCAGCAGCTCTTTGAATTATGGTGGTTCTTCCACATTTACATATTGACATATATGCACATATACTGTTCGTGCGGTACGCGCAGTACCGTTTCTGCCGTACCGTAAATGCAGTACCGTACCTGGTGTAGGGTACGTTACTGCATCGTACTTTGCCTGGAGTATACCTCGAGAAATTCATCTAAACAATTTAGACTCACGTGTAGATGGCGCCTCACAATACATCTGTTATTGAATCATAACTTGACCTTCGTAGCTGACTCATGTACTTGACATCAACAGACATCAATCTGACTATCGTAGCTGACTCATGTACTTGACATCAATTTAACCATCGTAGCGGACTCATGCACTTCTCATCAACCGACATCAATTTGACTATCGTAGATGACTCATGTGCTTGACATTAGCTGACATCAATCTGATTATATTAGCTGATTCATGCACTTGACATCACTGACTTCAATCTGACTATCGCAGCTGACTCATGTATTGGACACTGAGTTCAATCTAAATAGCGTAGCTGATTCATGTATTGGACACTAACTGACTTCAATCTGAATACCGTAGCTGACTCATGCACTTGACACCAACAGACATCAATCTGACTATCGTACGTAGTTGTTAATAAAATATAATTCGTAGTAAATATCACAGCACGTCGCTGACGAGCAATGTAATGGGAACCTTCGTTCCTCTCTGACTTAGTACGATATTCAAGAACCTGGCTATCGTAGGCGCCTGGCTGCCTGCGATAGCTATTATCCGGGAGTAATTAACTCTCTGAGTGTAGCAGTAATCCCACTGATCTCCGCGTCATTCATGACTCTGAGTGTAGCAGTAATCCCCTGATCTCCGCCTCATTCATGACTCTTGAGTGTAGCAGTAATCCCCTGGTCTCCGCCTCATTCATGGGTCTGAGTGTAGCAGTAATCCACTGATCGCCTCATTCATGACTCTGAGTGTAGCAGTAATCCCCCTGATCTCCTCATTCATGGGTCTGAGTGTAGCAGCAATCCCCTGATCTCCGCCTCATTCATGGGTCTGAGTGTAGCAGAAATTCCCTGATCTCCGCCTCATTCATGGGTCTGAGTGTAGCAGTAATCCACTGATCTCCGCCTCATTCATGACTCTGAGTGTAGCAGTAATCCCCCTGATCTCCTCCTTATTCATGAGTCTGAGTGTACCAGTAATCGCATTGATCTCCGCCTCATTCATGGATCTGAGTGTAGCAGTAATTCCCTGATCTCCGCCTCATTCATGGGTCTGAGTGTAGCAGTAATTCCCTGATCTCCGCCTCATTCATGGGTCTGAGTGTAGCAGTAATCCCCCTGATCTCCTCCTCATTCATGGGTCTGAGTGTACCAGTAATCGCACTGATCTCCGCCTCATTCATGGATCTGAGTGTAACAGTAATCCCCTGATCTCCGCCTCATTCATGGGTCTGAGTGTAGCAGTAATCCCCTGATATCCGCCTCATTCATGGGTCTGAGTGTAGCAGTAATCCCCCTGATCTCCTCATTCATGGGTCTGAGTGTACCAGTAATCGCACTGATCTCCGCCTCATTCATGGGTCTGAGTGTAGCAGCAATCCCCTGATCTCCGCCTCATTCATGGGTCTGAGTGTAGCAGTATTCCCCCTGATCTCCTCCTCATTCATGGGTCTGAGTGTACCAGTAATCGCACTGATCTCCGCCTCATTCATGGATCTGAGTGTAACAGTAATCCCCTGATCTCCGCCTCATTCATGGGTCTGAGTGTAGCAGTAATCCCCTGATCTCCGCCTCATTCATGACTCTGAGTGTAGCAGTAATCCCCCTGATCTCCTCATTCATGGGTCTGAGTGTAGCAGTAATCCCCTGATCTCCTCTTCGTTCAAAGGGAATTACGGTATTCACGGTGTTTTGGATGGGCGCTTCTCCTTGACCTGGTTCTTCCAATTCCGTTTTCATTTCTGTTCATCGTTTCCCTCTTAATTTGTTTGCCTGACTCTGCTTTGTGTGGTTCCTGTCACTTTGTTTCTCTGTTCCATCTTTCTGTCTCTGTCTCTCTCTTCCGTCTCTCTCTCTCTCTGTCTCTCTCTCTCTCTCCCTCACAGCTGAGATACATTTAGAATTAATACGTATCCCGGTGTTACGAGGTGTATTTCACCGGTGACAAACGCATGAACATGAAGGAGCGACCCGGCTAACATGTGAAAATCATAATAATTATTATATTTACGTGAAAGCACTAAGCCCGTTCGGGTCATAGAGAGCAGCGTGGAAAGAAGACGTCCGTGCGAACACGATTCATGCTAACATGATTTACGAGAACATGATTCGCGTGAACAATATTCACGTGAATATGGATATTTAACATTCAACCAAGTCGAACTCAAAGAGTAATATTCAACAAAGTAAGATCAGAGGGAGTTCCCCAGGGCACAGTACTCGCCCCAATTTTCTTTATCATTCTCGTATCCGACATAGAGACTTCAATCAAAGCCTCGTATAATTCGTTGATTACAATACTAAATTGAACACGAGAGCGACATCCACTGAGATCGCAGTAAACCTTCAAGATGATGAAAAACAATTCTTGAAGTGGGACACAGACGACGATGTGGTATTCAGTGAGGACAAATTTCAGTCACTTCACTGTGCATAATTTGAGGAAATAAAACCTCGGAAAAAACGAGAATAAAACAAATTCAAACCTCTTAAACGAGGGACATAGAAAAATGATTATGTAAAACAGAAGTTACGTTTACAGATCACAACAATGTTGCTATGACAACCACGAGGAAAATGATAGGCCAATAAAATGGATCCTTCAAAACAAGAGATGAAAACCAACATTGACATTCATTAAGTCACTTATAGTCTTCAGACAGTAATTTTGCTACGTAAAAGGACACGTGTGAAACTAATGCGACATTTTTATTGTGGCAACGTTTTGCGAGGGGAAACGTTGCCACAATAAAAATGTCGGAATATTTGCACACGTGTTCTTTTACCTAACATATTGCCCGTAACTCTACCAACATTATTACAGTAATTTTGCTGTACACTAAAATGTCCTCGTACGGTTGGCGAAATTGTAGATCTCTAAAATGTACAGTGAACTTTCACAGCACGTGTAAATTCACTCATGCACATAAATTACTGGGAACGCTCGAAGTCCCTCGAATTGTGCTCATTGACACGCACCAACGCACGCAACAAAAATACATTGTGATTTCCACCTGGAAAATTCTGGAGGGACTGGTCACAAATCTGCACACTAGAATTACTCCCTACGACAGCAAGCCAGGGGAAAGAAATGATAAATAGGAAAACCTGAGACCTTCAATGTGTTTACACTCACATCTTCAGCGACTATGTGATGTGTAAGGAGATAAATGCCCACAGGTTTTCCTGTTTATAATTTTTTCTGCTGCGGGATTTTTTCATATTTTCTGTCACGTGTTGCATTGTGATTTCTACGATATATATATATATATATATATATATATATATATATATATATATATATATATATATATACATATTCATACACACGCACGCGCGCGCACGCGTATATTTATAAACAAATTGCAAAAAATAATAGGGAGACATCTGGTAGCTGAGTGACGCCATCAAAACAAAAGTTTTATCATTGAACGTTCTTCACGTACGATGCTGGACGTTCTTCACGTACGATGATAAGACTGATGACTACACTGAGTGTTGATGTGTCAATAATCACTTCATCAATAACTCCCAGAATGCACCAGACCTGGTTCTTAACATACGACTCACAGCATACTAAATTTATCCCCAGAATATCTCCACTACATCCAGTATTTGCCAGATATACCTGCGCGGCGTACAGGTGGTAATTACTGATTGATCTGATCACACCTGAGATGGGAAAGGGGGGTGAGACGAGGGGGGGGGGGATGTAGAGGACATATTGATCGCCGTCACGTGAGACCAGGCGCCACTACATAACCATCACCAGCCGAGTCCAAATGAGGTATTGCAGACAACAGTGAAGGAAATACATACGTTGTAGAACATGCTTTTATTGAGGCAACGTTTGGCACTGTATAGAGCTTTATCTTGTCATGGCTAGATTCCGACGATTATTATTATTATTATTATTATAATCAAATAGAAGCGCTAAACCACAGGGGTTATACAGCGCTGCAGGTTATTGTAGGATGCAGGGAGAGTGGGTTGTAAGAGGGAAATGGACGATTAGTAGGGTATGGAGTGCAAGATGACGGTGGATAGTGCAGGGGAGGAGGGTAGCAAGAGATCGAGGTAGAAGGGACTGAGGGAGGTGCTAGAGGTATAATCTTCAGAGTTTGTGTAGTAAGTCAGTTTCTGTCAAAAAGTCAATGAGAGAGTCAGGATTAAAGGAGGGGCCATCTGCAAGAAGGGAAGGTAAAGAAAGGGCCGCAGAGCGAAGACGTCGTTGGAGGTAAATTCTGCGTGCTCGTTGATAGAGTGGGCAGTCCAACAGGATATGTCGAACAGACACTGGAACCTGACAATGCTCACAGAGAGGGGCAGGGAGCCTCTCCATGAGATACCCGTGAGTAAGACGAGTGTGGCCGATGCGAAGACGGGAGAGTGTAGTCTCCCAACCTCGACATTGGTGACAAGAAGAAGGCCAGAAACCTATAACCGGTTTAATAGAATGAAGTTTGTTATTCAGCAGGTCAGACCAGCGTTGTTGCCAACGGGTGCGAAGGTGGGTAGCAATGACCGCAAAATAGTCCGTGAAAGGAACACCTCTATATGAAACTGGAAGGTCATGTACTGCTGACCGCACAGCAGTGTCTGCCTGTTCATTGCCCTGTACGTCAACATGACCAGGGACCCAACAAAAGACAATATCTTTATGCTTGCTAAAGATACGGCGTAACCAAAGGTGGATACGAAGAACTAGGGGGTGAGGTGTATCAATTTTACGGATAGCCTGTAAAGCACTAAGGGAGTCTGAAACGACCACAAATGGTGATACAGGCATAGATGCAATACGGATAAGTGCCACAAGAATGGCATACAATTCAGCCGTAAATATGCTAGCCGAGGGTAACAGATGCCCTCGTACGACGCTGTCCTGAAACACTGCTGCGAATCCGACGCCGTCAGATGACTTTGAACCATCGGTGTATACTGCGATGGCATGGGAATGAGAACGGAAATGGTCTAGAAAGAAAGAGCGAGAAGCCGCCGTAGGCAGTTGGGCTTTCGCGCAAGGTAGAGGAATAGAACAGACACGGACAGCAGGAACTTCCCAAGGGGGTAGAGGAAAGGGTGAAGCCACATGAACATATAAAGGCGGAAGCTGAAGGGAAGACAAGAGTGAATGCAGACGAAGAGAAAAGGGACGAAGTAAACAGGGGCGACGAACAAATAACGAGCGTCTACTAACATCTGTGACAATCCTATACATGGAAGGATTGCGGAGGTCATGAGAGCGAACATAATAGCGAATGCAATGTGCATCACGACGATCGGACAAGGATGGAATGTTCGCTTCTACATAGAGGCTCTCAACCGGGGAAGAACGAAAAGCACCAAGGCATAAGCGTAATCCCTGGTGATGGATGGGATTAAGGCTGGAAAGAGTGGCAGGAGAGGCTGCCGAATATATCTGGTCACCATAATCGAGTTTCGATAGAATTAGGGCTGAATGTAGGCGAAGGAGAGTTCTACGATCAGCCCCCATGAAAGATGTGCGAGGGTTTTAAGGAGGTTCAGCCGGCTATGGCAAGTCGCCTTCAGAGAGGTAATGTGAGGTTTCCAGGACAATCTGCGGTCAAACAGGAGGCCGAGAAACCTGACTGTATCACGTTCTGGGATACGTGAGCCGTATAGGTACAATGGATGATCAGAGACCACTGAACGTCTAGTGAACGTAATTTGATGAGTTTTGCCACTAGAAAACTTAAACCCGTGAGTGGTGGCCCAATCAGAAACCCGGTTGATGGCATGCTGGAGGAAACTGCAATGAGGTGACAGTCAGCACCTGCACAAGCTATAGCAAAGTCATCCACATAGAGCGATGACCAAATATTGGATGGGAGAACAGATGCCAGATTATTTATAGCAAGCAGAAAAAGTGTTGTGCTCAGAACACATCCCTGGGGACACCTTCAGCTTGGACAAATTCCGGGAGAGTTCATTACGAACCCGGACCCGGAAATGTCTGTCAGTTAAGAAAGCCTTAAGAAAGAATGGTAAGTTGCCTCGAGGCCTAAGGAGTGGGCCTGGGCCAAGATATTATATCTCCAAGTTGTATCATAAGCCTTCTCAAGGTCGAAAAAGATAGCGATAACCGAATGGTTATTCGCAAAGGCATTACGAATATACGTATCCAAGCGCAGCAAGGGGTCAATGGCAGAACGGCCCTTACGGAAACCATACTGACTAGGGGAGAGACTACTGTGAGTCTCTAAATACCACATCAAACGTCTATTAACTAGACGTTCCATTACCTTGCAAACTGCACTGGTAAGAGCGATGGGACGGTAGTGAGAGGGATCACGTCCCGTAGCACCTGGTTTTCGAAAAGGGAGAACAATAGCAGACTTCCACAGCTGGGGAATAACTCCTTGCGACCATATAAGATTAAAGAGTCGTAAGAGGACAGTAAGAGCAGACTGATGTAAATGCTGTAGCATACGAATATGTATGCCGTCTGGCCCAGCTGCCGATGATCGGCAAGCAGAGAGTGTTGCCTCCAGTTCTTGAAGGGTAAAAGGCACATTATAGGATTCTTCTCTAAGAGAAGAAAAATCTAAGGGCTTTAACTCGCTGGCAGACTTAGAAGAAAGGAACGAGGGGCATAGATGGAGCCCCTGAGAAATGCGGACGAGATGGTTACCAATTTTAGTGGCAACGGCAAGAGGGTGTGCTATATCGACACCAGCAACCTGAAGAACAGGAGCCGGGTCAGGGGAGAATTTACCACTTAATTTCCGCACTTTCTTCCAGACTGCACTCATCGAGGAAGCCGAAGTGACAGTAGAAACGTAATCTCGCCAGCAAGTGCGTTTAGCATCACGTATGACACGACGAGCAATAGCTCTCTTCTGCTTGAAATCAAGGAGTCTCTCTGTGGTTCTGTTATATCGATACCTGCCCCATGCAGCACGTTTCAAACGCACTGCCCGAGCACAAGCAGGAGACCACCAAGGCACGCACTTCTGAGGATGCTTGCCCGAGGTTTGGGGAATAGAATGTGAAGCCGCTGTGAAGATGGAGGACGAAAAGAGATGTAAAACCTCATCAATGGAGGACGAGATAGGAACCTCATGAAAGGCAGTAAGATGTGCGTAAAGGTCCCATTTCGCCCGGTCAAATTGCCAGCGTGGGCAATGAGGAGGTGGAGAAAACAGAGGGGACTTAAGGATGATTGGGAAATGATCGCTGTCATGTAAGTCCGGGAGGACAGACCAGGTGAAGTCAAGGACAGTAGATGAAGAGCAGATGGAAAGATCGATGCAGGAGAAAGAATGAGTTCGGGGATCAAAATGGGTAGGAGTACCCGTATTTAAAACATGGAGGGAAGAGAAGCAAGAAATGCCTCCAACTGAATGCCACGGGAGTCACAGTGCGATCCTCCCCAGAGAAAATGGTGTGCGTTAAAATCGCCGAGTAATAGAAGGGGTGGCGGTAAGGAAGAAACCAGAAAATCAACATCTGGGATAGACATTGCCCGCGAAGGGGAGAGATATAAAGAACAGAGTGTATACCACTTATTCAAGTGGATACGGGCTGCGGTGTAATGTAAGGAAGAAGAAACATAGAGCTGACGGTATGGAACACCAGTGCGTATAAGAAGAGCACTTTCGTTAAAGGTTCCATCGGAAAAAGGATCCGATGAATATAACAAATCATAGCCTGAAAAGGGCCTGATAACAGTGGATTGTAATTTGGGTTCTTGCAAACAGACCCCAACAGGGGAAAACTGAGAGAGCAACACCTGAAGCTCACCCCGGTTACCCCTGAGGCCTCGGATATTCCACTGTAAATAAGCCATGATTTATGGAGAGAAAGATATAAGTGGAAGTGAGAGGAATCTATGGACTAGGGTTAGAAAAGTCCACGTGTGGAGGCAGCGGAAGACCTGTAATCAGAGAAGGAGGAGGACGTTGTGAAGGAAGGGGGGGTTGAGACGAAGAAGAGAGATGAGGAACCTCAGGTGGAGTAGTGTCCATCATCTGTCCAGTCTCTGTAATATATTCTGCAATAGCTTCCAGTGTTTCGGAAGTCAAAGATGCAGAATGTGGGACTACATTAGAAATGGAAGAAGAGTGAGCAACGATCGGGGAGTCTATAGACTGCACTAAAGTAGAGGGTGAGGAGATAGAAGAGGAAACTGTCGAAGGGGCTTGGGAGGGGACAGGGGATGAAGGTAGTGTATGAGGAGGAGGATGAACCTCCACACACGTTATAGAACTAGTCAGAGGCGAAGGACCTGGCAGTAGGGATTTTGCCGGGCTTATGAGAAGGAGGGGGGCGCTGAGGTTTAGATGAAGAACGAGGACGTGTAGACTCAGGATTGTGCGAGTGAGTAGAGGAAGGAGTGTGGACAGTATGGGAAGCCGAGGTAGGGACCTCGGAGCCAAGAATATCAAAAGGATTCGAGACAGGGGTGATTGCGGATGAGGCAACCACAGAGGAAGCCGTGGAAGTTGGGACCCCAGAAGCGGGGCGACGTTTAGCAATGCGAGAATAAGAAATACGGGAAGTTTCCCTTGAAGGCGAAGATGAGAGACAGCCATAGCATAGGAGAAGCCTTCCGCCTCTTTGAGACAACGGATTTCCCGCTCATTCAGGTAAACCTGACAACGGCGAGAATATGAAGGATGTGCCTCATGACAGTTAAGGCAAGAGGGAGGTAGAGTACAAGAAGAACTGGCATGGTCGTCAGCACCACAGACTGGGCATTCGGCCATGGACCTGCAATATTTTGCTGGATGACCAAAACGCCAGCAGTTTCTACACTGCTGCGGTGTAGGGTCACCTTTCGAACTTGTAAACGTTGACCTGCAATGTAGACCGAAGGTGGCAGTTCTCGGCAGTCAAACGTTAGGACGAGCTATATTGCAAGGATAACGTCTTCGTTTATTGGCTGGGAGGACAAAAGTGTCAACTTTAAGGATAGGGAGTTCTTGGAGCTCAAGCTGCTCGAAAATGTCATCACCACATGTCTGGAAATTCCGTTGGACAATGGTGTGGGGCAAAATGACAGAACCACAACAAGAATTGAGGGAATGGTGCTTGTCAATAGTAACAGGTGTATTGTCAATGGTCGTAAGAAGAGAAAGATCACGAGCTTGGCCAGCATTCTGGACCGTGATGATGCGAGTGCCGCTCTTGAGAGCGTGAAATGAGATGTTTTGACCAACATGGCGTAGTAGAGCCTTACCAATACTATGGTCTGAAAGATAGGTATTAGGAGAAGTTGGATGAAGAGTAAAAACTTTGTCCATTGAGTAGTTTGAAACAGAGAGTTTAAGGGGAGTGAGTGACGAGCTGGTCGTTTCTGCGATGAACGAGAAGGGAGTGTCGAATCGTCATGTGTGGGTCTTGGTCGTTTTTGTGTGGGACCGGGGGTGGTCCGATGGGAGACGGGCGAGCGATTCGAAAATTGCCGCACCGTCGAGGAGAAGCCGGAATCAAGGTCAGAGAAGAGCGAAGGTCAGACGTATCGAAAGGGCCAGTCGGGACCCTGGTACCTGAAGCAGGTGACGAACCAGCACCAGCAAGAGGTACAGGGGCATGAGAGGTGTCCAAAGAGTCATCCGTTAACGAGGCAGGGTCAGTACTGGGTGCGGTATCAGGAAGGGGCCCGGGGTAGTGGGTTCATGGATTGGGTCAGCCATGGTTAGGTTACTTCTTTCTTTTTATTTTTAAGAAAAAAAGAAAGAAGAAAAGAAAATAAAATAAAAAAGAATAAAAAAGGGGAACGTGGAGGAATAGGTCCTAGGAGGAATGAAAGGGAGCGCAAATCCCCTCCGTGCCCAAGAGGATCTCAACACCGCAAGTAGTGCAGATGCTGCATGGAACCCGTGCCATACCCTACCCTTCACGCCAGTAAACCAGCAATCCGGGATAGCAACCTCACATCCACCGAGCCATCTCGGCGGACAAAAGAGAGGGCGGCCGGATATCCGCCACAAAGCATACCGCCTTCGGCCACCACCCCGGAATCCGAAAGGTGACCTCCAGAGATACACCCGTCGCCCGAAAGATACCCAAAGCCACCCCGGGTGACCGGAGAGGATCGGGACATCCCCAGGCGATCCAGATTCCACGGCAAACTACACCACCGCCAAGGACCTCAACGGAATGGGATGGACTACGATACCCTTCCCCCTACCTAGGAACTAGAATGCCTGAGGAGAGAAGCTCCCAGGGTAAAACTGGGAAGGAAATAAGGGAGGGATGAGGAGGAGGAGGAGGAAAGGGAAAAGGGAGGATGGGGGAGATGGGAAAAGGGAGGGGGGATTGGGGGGTAATTAGGTTCGGTCTGAGGAAGAAGACCAAAAGGTCCAATTCCTCAGACCGATAGCCTCTTTACCACGTCAAGGAGCCCCCCTTAAAGAGGTAGATTCCGACGAGAAATTGCGAATTTAAAGGAATTAGAGGTTGTATGTTAAAGAAACGAATTTAGAGTGTTCAAAGGAAAAAGCAAGGTATACCTGGAGTTTACCTGGAGAGGGTTTCGGGGGTCAACGCCCCCGGTTGATCAAGGCCTGATCAACCAGGCTGTTCTGCTGGGCACACGCAAACCGGCTGGTCAGTTATTGACTTTAGGTGCCTGTCCAGCGCCTTCTTGAAGACAGCCAGGGGTCTATTAGTAATCCCCCTTATGTATGCTGGGAGATAGCTCAACAGTCTAGGGCCCCTGACACTTATTTTGTTGTCTCTTAACGTACTCGTGGTGCCCGTGCTTTTCATTGGGAAGGGATGTTGCTTCTCCTGCCGAGTCTTTTTCTTTCGTAGGGAGTTTTTCGTGTGCCAATTTGGGACTAATCCCTCTAAGATTTTTCCAAGTGTATATTATCATATATCTTTCTCTCCTGCGTTCCAGGGAATACAAATCAAGGGGCATCCACCGTTCCCAGTAATTTAGGTGCTTTATTGTACGTATGTGTGCCGTGAAGGTTCTCTGCACATTCTCCAGGTCAGCAATTTTGCCTGCCTTGAAAGGGGCCGTTAATGTACAGCAATACTCCAGCCAGGAGAGAACAAACGATTTGAAGAGAATCATCATGAGCTTGGCATCCTTAGTTTTGAAAGTTCTCGTTGTCCATTCTATCATTTTTCTAGCAAATGTAGCAGATACATTGTTGTGATCTTTGAAAGTGAGATCCTCTGATATTATCACTCCCAGGTCCTTCACAGTTGTTTTTCGCCCTATGTGTGTGGTGTGGTCATGAGAGCAACCAAAAAAAAGTATGGGCAATGAGAAACAGGATATCAGATTGAGGGGAGGAAAGATGAAGGAAGTAAATATGTTCAGAAGTTTGGGAGTCGACTTGTCGACTCATTGGTCTATAAATGACAAGATGAACAATAGAAACGAGTATAAAAAAAATAAAATAAATGTAAATGTGTGAGGCATGGCTTGTAAACATTGTAATGAGGAAGATGCAGGAGGCAATGGAATAGAATTCAGAGATTATAGATTAAAAGACAGTATGGGGTTACCAAATGCATTATTCAGAGGACTACGAAGGGTAATTGAGTAGTTTGGGCATTTAGAAGGGATTGGGCAAATTATGATGAATAGGAGGGTGAATAAATCTGGTGTAAAGGGAAGGATAGGTAGGGGTTGTTGCAGGAAAATTTGGTGGGAGGGGATAAAGGTGGTTTTGAGTGTTAGGGGCTTGGACATTCAACAGGCTTGTGCAAGCCTGCTAGATAATAGTGAACGGACGCAAGAGGTTTTTATAACCTGATATATGATGCTATCTAGCGATCAGGTTAACAGGGATTCAGGAAAACCGGTAAGCCGGATTTGAATCCTGGTGTCTGGAAGTACAGTACACACAGAATGTGTGTATTGTACTTCCAGTCTTGCATATACAACCGCCCAGGGAGGTACTAACGTCCTGCCAAGTGAGTGTGAAACTGATGGTAGGATTGCTGGTGTCTTTTTTCTGTCTCATAAACATGCAAGGTTTCAGGTATGTCTTCCTACTTCTACTTACACTTACGTCACATTACACATGCATGTACAAGCATATATATACACACCCCTCTGGGTTTTCTTCTATTTTCTTCCTAGTTCTTGTTCTTGTTTGTTTCCTCTTATCTCCATGGGGAAGTGGAACAGAATTCTTCCTCCGTAAGTCATGCGTGTTGTAAGAGTCGACTAAAATGCCGGGAGCAAGGGGCTGGTAACCCCTTCTCCTGTATATATTACTAAAGTTAAAAAGAGAAACTTTTGTTTTTCTTTTTGGGCCACCCCGCCTTGGTGGGAAACGGCTGATTTGTTGAAAAATAAACTTTCGCCATCATTCACTCCATCACTGTCTTGCCAGAGGCGTGCTTACACTACAATTATAAAACTGAAACATTGCCTGCACCCAGAGTGCAGGCACTGTACTTCCCATCTCCAGGACTCAAGTCCGGCCTGCCGGTTTCCATGAATCCCTTCATAAATATTACCCTGCTCACACTCCAACATCACGTCATGTCCTAAAAACCATTTGTCTCCATTCGCTCCTATCTAACACGCTCACGCATGCTTGCTGGAAGTCCAAGCCCCTCGCACACAAAACCTCTTTTACCTTCTCCTTCCAACCTTTCCTAGGGTGACCTCTACCTCGCCTTCCCTCCACTACAGATTTATACACTCTCAAAGTCATTCTATTTTGTTCCATCCTCTCTACATGTCCTAACCACCTCCACAACCCCTCCTCAGCCCTCTGGATAATAGTTTAGGTAATCCTGCACCTCCTAATTTCCAGCCTTCTCCTTGTTGCAACATTCACCACCCATGTTTCACACCCATGTAAGAGCATTGGTATAACTATACTCTCATATATTCCCCTCTGCTTCCATAGACAGAGTTCTTTGTCTCCACACACTCCTTAGTACACCACTCACATTTTTTCTTTCGTCAATTCTATGATTCACCTCATCTTTCATATTACCATCTGCTGACACGTCCACTCCTAAATATCTGAATACATTCACCTCCTCCATACTCTCTCCCTCCAATCTGATATCCTATCTTTCGTTACCTAATTTTTTTGTTATCCTCATCACCTTACTTTTTCCTATATTCACTTTTAATTTTCTTCTTTTACATACCCTACCAAACTCATCCACCAACCTCTGCAACTTCTCTTCAGAATCTCCCAAAAGCACAGTGTCATCAGCAAAGAGCAACTGTGACAACACCGACTTTGTGTTAGATTCTTTACCTTTTAACCCCACACCTGTTGCCAACACCAAAGCATTCACTTATCTTACAACCCCATCTATATATATATATATATATATATATATATATATATATATATATATATATATATATATATATATATATATATACATATATATATGCAAAAACATTGCAGCTAGCAAGATTTAAAACCAGATTAGCAGTTCTAGTTCCCACCCTGACACCTTAAGCTATTCAGCTAAAAGTGCCTCATAACATTAGGTAACTTGCTGCACTGTGAGCCATGTTTCTCCTAACACCAGTTACATCAGTAATCATCATGTATGGTTTCTGACCTCATGAACTAGCTAATGCTGTTGACTCTGACCTAGAATAATAAACTCCATCTTTGTCATGTCATTCCTGCTGCAGTAATGGTCCCAGTTATCAATCTATGATTCTACAATGTCCTTACAATACTTTCCACTCCAGCAATTACCAACAATTCTTCTGGACTATTATTGGCAACACCCCTGTGACCGGGATGCTCCCTTCATCGAAATTGTCTTTTTCTGTCCTAAACCTGCTAAGGAGATTCTTTTTTCTAATGCTTGTCAACATCGTTTCGTCCTCTGCTGAGGCAGATAACAACGTTGTAGGCTGTAATCGCCTACATCGAAAACTTTCTTATATTTAATCTCAGTTTCTCTTGTGTCTTCGATGACTGAACCACAACAGCCGTTTCCTTAACCTTAATTTCCAATTTTAGTCCTACAAATTTTCACTTGTTCCTTATTCCGAACATGAATCTTGTACTTATCTCCTTTTCAGCTTCTGCATGAAGGCATAGCATGAAACTAGCCACGTTTGTGCAATGACCCCTCGTAATTAGTCTTGGACGCGAATTAACATCAGCCTCATCCCCTGGTGGCTACCGTGGCAATTTCTTTTCAAATTGGCCTCCAGTTTATTCAAATGCCTATATCTTTTTGAGATATATACATATTTGAAAAATTACATGAAAGGCACTTATGAATTTGCTATCACTGAGTTGTCAGTTTACTTACTGCAGATTGCTGGCTTTTCCTGTTACCTGCACTATTCCAAACTGACCCTCTCCTTATAAGTGAAATATTCTTGAGTGTGGTGCAAAATAATATTACCCTAACCCTCCAGTATATAAACTAATCTCTGTCCTCCTTTCTTTGTTATGAATACCATCAGCGAAATAAAAAATCAAGACAAAGAATTAGTATAGTGGTTGTGATTTAGAATAGACTCGCGTACAATTAACCACATCAAAGCAATACAATATTGTAGACGTTGGTGGGTCAAGTTGCTCCAAGCAGTCTGTCAAGCCAGTTGAATGAAACTTGACAGGATGAAACTTCAGGGGCACTGTAATGTCTTGCGAATTCGACATGTAACGATGTTAGTGTTGAAAATCTGATCAGATTTCAAGAACTCAGTACCATCCCTGCATGTGTAAATATGAAGCACAAGAAAATTTATTAGAAGCTGGAAGATACATTATAAGAAAAGGTTGCAGCATGCCGAAAGTTTTGCAGAAATAAGAAAATGTGATGATAAGCATAGAATACCATGTAAGCGAAAGAATAACAAATCACTGGAGCCAAATCCAGTAAAAATGAGATCTAGTTCTGAGTACCAAATAAAAAGAAAGAAAGAATGTCTCTCTTGTGTGATAAGGCTGCTGGATCCACGGGGCTTTATAAGGCTTCCACGTCTGATGTTGATTTCAAAGTCAGGAAGCATGCAACAGAACTTCTCGACATGGTCGCTCTTGATGCCTAGTATCATGCTAAATGATTAGCAAAACTGCATAAACAGGCACAACTCTCAAGAAAGAATTATACAAATAAGTTCACCAGAAACCTTGTTGCATGGCAGAGTTATCATTGAATTAGCTTCCTACATTGAATCCTGTAGGGAGTCAATAGAAGCCAAGTTAGTCTGCAAGATGGGAGACCTTAATTAAATCTTTACATATCCAGGCTGACCTTGGTATGAATGAAGTGTCAGTTCATACTACTAGGCTCAGAAATCAGATGTTGGCAGCAATTCCCGACCTTAGAACTCATAATACTTAAGGCAGCGATGTTTTACTTGCCCATGATCAAGATATTGGAGCAGCTCTAAAAAAAATAAAAACATGCAATGAAAACTTCGATTCTGAGGCATTAACTCTAGCAAAGACTTCCAAAATCATTTGACGAGATATCTTAAAATTAAAACAAGCATTCCACAGATTTCCTGCTGTTAGAAAAAGGTCGTGCCTCCATCTCTCACAGCAATAGCATGATACTTGGGCCAATATTAAGACCAGTCTTTTCACCAAAATCCCACAACTTGTGGAAACAAAATGATCACACAACTGATTGTGTCCAGTAGTTTGCAATCATCCGTAAGTCAGGCTTCATCAAGCACAATTTATCGGCACAACAGAGACAGAGAAACATCTATGTCCATAAGAGAGGTCTAAATGGACAAAAATACAGTACACTGTGATCCTTCATACACAACGTTTCGCCCAATGTGTGAGCGAAACGTTCATAAAGGATCGCATTATACTGTATTTGTCTTTATCTATGGTGCAGGTATTTTATACAATTTCTCTTCCACAGAGAGGTCTGGTCGACACACTGTTGAACACAATGGGGTTATACATCTTATATGACCGAGTCCTTGGAATATGTGCTGATATAGCCAGCAAAGTTTGTGACATGCATGGTGAGGAAGGTGTGGTGTGTCCTAAGTTAGCAAGAAGACTCTCACAGTGGTGACTGTCGAAAATATCGACCAAATCCGAGTTTCATGATAGTAAAGGATTCCTTTCATGAGACTAGCGTATCTTTAATGCAACACCTATCAATGGAAAATGAAGGAATACCACTTGACATTCCAGTGATTTCTGAGAATTCCCAGAAATTAAAATAGATTCAGGTACTTCCTGCAGCTTACTACAATGTGTCAGTCATTAACCTTGACTGAATCTGTAAGTATACCAGTCCAGCCAGAGAACCATATTACAGCCCTTGGGCTGTAATATTCCTGTAATGTTCCTGTTTCTCCAATGTACACAAGGCTGTTGAGAATACCTCAATCCAGGCCAGGTTCCAGTACTAGTCATGGATGAAGCATAATATGCATTTACCAAAACTACATTGTAGCTTCCGTTACATATGGAAAAGATAAATATTTGATCATGTTTGATAGATTACGTGTAGAAACTGTTGAGTTCAAGATCATTGGTGACTGGTTCGACGACAGTGGTTGGACAACTGTTATCATCAATACTGGTACAGCTACTGGAGGAACAGCAGAAGCCCTTGTGTAAGCCACACACGTAACCAGGACCAGGCATGTCCATCATGTCGCTGCTCTCCGCTCTTCATCTTGCACCATCATGTTTGTGATAGGTACAAAAAAAATGTACTAACTGATGAATATTCATTGGATTTCACAACTTGGAGTGACAAAATGCCTAAATATTGGTCTCCTGTGCTTCAACTGGAGCTTTGTGTTCTTCAGATCACTAAATAAATCAGGAAGGAAAACTTTGTGATGATAGCGGAACCACTGGCGCTGTTCATTCCATGGGTACTGAGCCTTGACGATATCAACTTTGCCAGATAGCTTTGAGTACACATCAGAGGCATGTGCTATCTGAAATGCATCCTTCCCATTTACCTAGAGTTCATTTCAGGTGGGTTTGTTCCATGAACAAAAGGTGTTAGTGAACCTGTTTGTTTGACAGAGAACCCAAATGACCTACAACGCTGGATGGTAAAGGGCATGAAATATCAATGCCACAGAAGATTCAACTAAACATGAACAAGAGCAGTAGCAGACTCAGGAGAAAGCGACGAGCCCTTCTCTTGAAATGAGGATGGAAATTCACTCCACTCTGATTCAAGGAACACCAGATCGAGTCCCTTTGTCTCGAGGTCTACCTTCTTATAGGCTGAAGGAAGAACAACTACATCAGCTCAAACTTCCTTTGCCAAGGAAGTGAGATCTCTTATTCATGTGTTTGAAGAAATGGGAAACCTTTTCCAAGAAGACAATGGTGATCTGCTCACAGCAGACAAGAAACTCATTATGGACTTTGATGAACAGAAAACTGTAGGAAAAGTGTACAAAGTGGGCCAGGATCAATATGACCTTTTCGTTAAAGCAATTTTTGCAGAGAGAGCAACCCCAATTAAGAGCCAATCAAAAAAATAATCTACTGTTGTTCTCCAGACAACAACGTCTTCATAAGTACAAGTCCCAGACGGCAACAACGCAGAAAGACTGCACCATGTTTTCCAGGTTATACTTTGCAT
Organism: Cherax destructor; assembly: GCA_009830355.1. NCBI lineage: Eukaryota > Metazoa > Arthropoda > Malacostraca > Decapoda > Parastacidae > Cherax > Cherax destructor. The sequence goes on along the minus strand of WNWK01012397.1, from coordinate 14,121 downwards.
GCCAGGAAGGGAAGACACTCTGGAACAGTGTTTTTAGCAAGAAAATCAGCCATTACCAACGTCACATTCCAAAGCTGGTGATATGAGATCTGGCACTATAGCAGATTTACTTGCAGATCTTGAGTCACTGGCACAACCAGTAGAAGCAAGACCCCAAGTCACTTAATTGATATTGGAAGGTTCAGCTATAATTCAATTGTTGTCATAAGGAAATTGCCAGACGTTTGATGATTACACGAAGATATGTATATATATATATATATATATATATATATATATATATATATATATGACAAGTACGAGAAGATTATGGTGAAAATAACAGAGGTGTAGTGCTGCTAATTCTGGCCAAACTGCACAGCATCGCAGTGAAAGAAGCATGGATCTCATTTGGGGTTGGGAGACACCACAGATACATTCAACACATATTATTGCAGCTACAACATCGTTCTTTGTGGGAAAGGGGCAGAAGACAGCTTGCAGTACCTGGGTTGTATTTCCAGTATGTAACTGACGCTTTTCTGATGCAAGCAGATGCCCCACCAAGTATCCTTGATAATGCATTCAATTTACTGGGGAAATATGTTTTCGTTTTGGGATGAGCAAAATATTCTGTTAGTGGGATGGATTGTGAAGGACCTGCCTAGTATGGGCCAACAGGCCTGCTGCAGGCCTGTCTGGGAGCCAGTTCTGCGAGAAAAAAAATTACGGATCATGGAAAATAGAGGGAACTACCATTGACCAAGTTCAAGAAGCACGCTACGAACCTATACATTGCTACTACTAAAAAGCCTGCAAGAGTCTGTGCAAGTACAACAAGGTCAGTCTCCAGTGCACTGTTCTTTGTCGATGTGAAGGCAGCTGTTACCATTTCTTGTTACTTATTTCTTGCTTTGGTTTTGTGATTGCAATGCATTACTTTGTCTATACATATAGAGCCTTGACATAAACCTATACAGACCTCCCTCATTTTATAATTATTTCAAACTTGTCACGGACAATGTTTTTTGATTAGTATTTGTTGTGAAGAAATAATTATATATGTCTATGTGTTAAATAATCATCAGTGTTATGGATATGGATCCTCTTTGTTATAGCCGTATTTGAAGCTGTTCATGGTGTAATATTATGACGACAGTTTTAAGATTAATATGTATATTAATGGTATACAATTCCGACAAAATGATGAATTAGACACAGTTGCAACATCTGGGTATCTGTAATTTAATTAAAGATGCCCAGATGTTGCACATGTGTGAAATTCAACATCTTGTCATCTTGTTGATATTGTATACCACTAATATACAACTTGACAAACACAGGCTAACTCCTGGACCAACTCATGGGTATGACCTACTTCCACTGGGAAATCCCAACTACCAGTGACAATGCCTTCGTCTGTTGCATCTCATCTAACTTCAGTATATAAGCAACAATCTTCCTGACAGTTTATCAGTGCTTCCTGCCAGTATTCCAGCTAGTGCTTCCTGCCAATGCTTCTTCCTGCCAGTGCTTCCTGCCAGTGCTTCCTGCTAGTGCTTCCTGCTAGTGCTTCCTGCCAGTGCTTCCTGCCAGTGCTTCCTGCTAGTGCTTCTTGCTAGTGCTTTCTGTCAGTGCTTTCAGTCAGTGCTTCCTTCCAGAGTTTCCTGCCAGTGCTTCCAGCTAGGGCTTCCTGCCAGTGCTTCCTGCTAGTGCTTCCTGCTAGTGCTTCCTGCTAGTGCTTCCTGCAAGTGCTTCCTGCCAGCGTTTCCTGTTAGTACTTCCTGCCAGTGCTTCCTGGTAGTGCTTCTTGCTAGTGCTTTCTGCCAGTGCTTTCTGTCAGTGCTTCCTTCCAGTGTTTCCTGCCAGTGCTTCCTGCCAGTGCTTCCTGCCAGTGCGTCCTGCCAGTGCTTCCTGCCAGTGCTTCCTGCTAGTGCTTCTTTCTGCCATTGTTTCCTGTCAGTGCTTACTGCTAATGCTTCCTGCCAGTGCTTCCTGCTAGTGCTTTCTGCCAGTGCTTTCTGTCAGTGCTTTCTTCCAGTGTTTCCTGCCAGTGCTTCCTGCCAGTGCTTCCTGCCAGTGCTTCCTGCCAGTGCTTCTTGACAGTTCTTCTCGTCAGTGCTTCTTCCCACAGTACTCATTACCTACTCATAGGCTAAGGCGACTGATTACTTCGTCTTCCACTGTCTTACGTATATATTTCTACAGTCTTCAGATTATGTCCATGCATTGTTTGATAAAGCCACTGGATGGCGAAACGTCTACAACTTAAAGCTACACAGATGTTGCACATGTGGCTAATCCATCACAGTTTTAAGTGGATGGAGTAACTTCCAACATTTACTCTGTCAGTCAGGTATTGATCTGTGTTATGATCACTAATATATATTGTTTCTCTACATATTAATATTGTTTCTCAAAATATGAGCGCATATATTTCAAATGACCTTGTTGAAATTTAGACACAAAGATCATTATTGTGGGTAGTATACCTCTAAAGATATACGACTTTGTAAAAAAGGCAGAGATTTTGAAAAAAACTTGGCCGTGGCAGCAGCCAGGAAGCGCTGCTGGTGTGTGTCCACGTCTAGAATTAATCTCAATTTGATATTACCATCCTCCTAAACACTTTTTACAATTTAATATCATCATATTGTCATTTTAACAGTATAATATCATCATATTGTAATTTGAAATAAAATATATAACTAGAATAAACTCAATCAATTTCTCTAGTATTATGTACATAGTCTATAAGTCATTAGATTAAGCTGCCCCTAATGCCATGGCATGCCAGTGGCTCTTCTTGCACTTCAGTTTATCATTGTAACTACCAATATCTATGTATAATTGCAAAGAAATAAACTTTACTTTATTTTACCTACTTTACTAGTAACGTTCATTTCCCTTATGTGTTAAGTGTCGTACTTTATCACAAGTTGCGGCTTATCTTTGCAAGTAACACTTTCACAGAGAATCCGCTAAGCAAGTCTTCCATGAACAAAGGTCAACCCAATGTTGACTGGGAGGTCACAAGACAACTCACTATCGGCAGGGAGGTCACAGGTCAACCCACTACTGACTGGGAGGACACAAGACAACTCACCGCTGATTGGGAGGACACAAATCAGCTCTTTATTTACTGGGAGGACACTGGTCAACTCTTTATTTACTGAGAAAACACAGGTCAACTCTCTATTAACTGGAAGGATACAAGTCAACTCACTATTGGCAGGGAGGTCACAGGTCAACCCACTACTGACTGGGAGGACACAAGCCAACTCACTACTGAGTGGTAGGACACAGCCCAACTCACTGCTGACTAAGAGGACACAAGGAACATACTACTGAGTGGTTGATGAGAGTGACGCTGACTTTTGATAATTATAAAGAATTCATAACCACTTAAACTCCTTTAAAGTCAACTTTGCCTTGCTAAAAATATAAGGTAATATAAATAATTCAAAACCACAAATAAGCTACACAGTAATGGTTTTGTAAGAGAATTCATACCTGTGTAAACAAGTCATTACAACTGAAACTAGATGTAAACATGCAAACAATCCATTACGACTGTAACTTGCTTAGTTAACCAAACCTTGAGGCCCAGTCCCTGGACCCATTCTCTGCCTCTGTAATCTTTTGGCTATCACCCACAGGATGGGTGTGGGTCACCCACAGGATGGGTGTGGGCGTGCACAATAGAGATAATCTTAAAAATGCAGCCATAATTGTAAGTTTGGTTACTCAAAGAGAGCGAACAGTAAGTGTGGAAAGTGTGCTTACAGGGTGAGGTAAGTGGATGAATAGTGGTTAAGAATGAATTGGGATGGGCGAGTGAAAGGGTGAGAAAGGCAGAGGGGAACGGATGAGCGAGGGAGAGATAGGGAAAAACGAAATGGGCCAGTGGTAGGTGAGGAAGTGACATGGAAGGGTGGGGGGTATGTATGAAAATCCCGGGAGGGTTGGGAAGGCGGAGGAAGGGCAGGGCTGGGTGAGGAAGGACAGGGCTGGGTGAGGAAGGACAGGGCTGGGTGAGGAAGGACAGGGCTGGGTGAGGAAGGACAGGGCTGGGTGAGGAAGGGCAGGGCTGGGTGAGGAAGGACAGGGCTGGGTGAGGAAGGGCAGGGCTGGGTGAGGAAGGACAGAGATGGGTGAGGAAGGACAGGGCTGGGTGAGGAAGGACAGAGCTGGGTGAGGAAGGACAGGGCTGGGTGAGGAAGGACAGGGCTGGGTGAGGAAGGACAGAGCTGGGTGAGGAAGGACAGGGCTGGGTGAGGAAGGACAGGGCTGGGTGAGGAAGGACAGGGCTGGGTGAGGAAGGGCAGGGTTGGGTGAGGAAGGACAGGGCTGGGTGAGGAAGGGCAGGGCTGGGTGAGGAAGGACAGAGCTGGGTGAGGAAGGACAGGGCTGGGTGAGGAAGGACAGAGCTGGGTGAGGAAGGACAGGGCTATGTGAGGAAGGACAGGGCTGGGTGAGGAAGGACAGAGGTGGGTGAGCAAGGACAGGACTGGGTGAGGAAGGACAGGGCTGGGTGAGGAAGGACAGGGCTGGGTGTGGAAGGACAGGGCTGGGTGAGGAAGGACAGAGCTGGGTGAGGAAGGACAGGACTGGGTGAGGAAGGACAGAGCTGGGTGAGGAAGGACAGGGCTGGGTGAGGAAGGACAGGGCTGGGTGAGGAAGGACAGGGCTGGGTGAGGAAGGACAGGGCTGGGTGAGGAAGGACAGGGCTGGGTGAGGAAGGACAGGGCTGGGTGAGGAAGGTCAGGGCTGGGTGAGGAAGGACAGGTCTGGGTGAGGAAGGGCAGGGCTGGGTGAGGAAGGACAGAGCTGGGTGAGGAAGGACAGGGCTGGGTGAGGAAGGACAGAGCTGGGTGAGGAAGGACAGGGCTGGGTGAGGAAGGACAGGGCTGGGTGAGGAAGGACAGAGGTGGGTGAGGAAGGACAGGGCTGGGTGAGGAAGGACAATGCTGGGTGAGGAAGGACAGGGCTGGGTGAGGAAGGGCAGGGCTGGGTGAGGAAGGACAGGGCTGGGTGAGGAAGGGCAGGGCTGGGTGAGGAAGGACAGAGCTGGGTGAGGAAGGACAGGGCTGGGTGAGGAAGGACAGAGCTGGGTGAGGAAGGACAGGGCTATGTGAGGAAGGACAGGGGTGGGTGAGGAAGGACAGAGGTGGGTGAGCAAGGACAGGACTGGGTGAGGAAGGACAGGGCTGGGTGAGGAAGGACAGGGCTGGGTGTGGAAGGACAGGGCTGGGTGAGGAAGGGCAGAGCTGGGTGAGGAAGGACAGGACTGGGTGAGGAAGGACAGAGCTGGGTGAGGAAGGACAGAGCTGGGTGAGGAAGGACAGGGCTGGGTGAGGAAGGACAGGGCTGGGTGAGGAAGGACAGGGCTGGGTGAGGAAGGACAGGGCTGGGTGAGGAAGGACAGGGCTGGGTGAGGAAGGACAGAGCTGGGTGAGGAAGGACAGGGCTGGGTGAGGAAGGACAGGGCTGGGTGAGGAAGGACAGGGCTGGGTGAGGAAGGACAGGGCTGGGTGAGGAAGGGTGGAAGAAATAGCGTTCTGTATACCCTCGTGTCTCGGGGCGAGGCTAGACACACACACCAGAGTTAAGGTCATTACACCTAGCCTTACCATCTATGCTCATTTTCCAATTATTGTTTTCCTAATAAAATGCAGCCATGCCAGCCTCTGCCCGAAAGGCACCGCATGTTAGTGGCTTTCCTTTGTGATGAATAATACTTCATTACATGTAAACTACAGTTTGTATACTGCAGAAAATAAATAAAGTTTTAATGTATTATATAAAGTTGGCATTGGCTGCCCACGGGAGTAGAGTAAACTCGCTTAACTCGCATGACATCTGCAGCCTGCCTACCCAGGATAGTAAAGAGAGAGAGGGAAGTTAACAAATCGGCTAGGAACGGAAGGGGTGGGAAGGGTGGAGAAGGGCGGGGCACGGTGGGGAAATTGCGAGGGAGGTGTTGGAAGGTCTGGGCAGAGATGGACGGAATATTGAAATTAGGTGTGAAGAGGACGGAAGACGCTTGGATGGTAAGGATGAGAGGGTACTTAATGGCAGGGAGGTGCCGGGGAGAAAAGGGGCTAGGTGGGAGGGGAGGGAGAAGGGGCTTGGTATACGAGGAGAAAGAAGGGGCTCGGTAAGTGGGGAGAAAATAGGGGCTAGGTGGGCGGGGAAAAAGAAGAGGCTAGGCGGGCAGTGAGAAAGAAGGGGTTAGGTGGGCGGGAAGAAAGAAGGGGCTAGGTGGGCGGGAAGAAAGAAGAAGCTAGGTGGGCGGGGGAAGGAGAAGGGGCTTAGGTGGGAGGGAATGGAGAGAAGTACCTGGAAGTCGTTCCGGGGGTCATTTCCCCCCGCGGTCCTATCCATGATCACAGCCACAGCTCGGCTGATCGGGCACTGACTTTAGGGATCTTATTGGTAATTCCCCTTATGTATGATGTGAGGCTGTTGAACAGTCCAGTGCTCCAGACAAATATTGTGTTTTCTCTTAGTGTATTCATGGCTCCCCTGCTTTTCGTTAGGTGTATGTTGCATCTTCTGCCTAGTTTTTTGCTTTCGTAGGGAGTGATTTCTATGTGTTGATTTGAGACCAGTCCCTATAGGATTTTCCAGGTGTAGTTTACGATGTATCAGTCTTACCTGCTGTATGCACCTACTATGTTACACTTTATTCGACGTTCGTCACACAACCACATGGCATGCCCTCTCGACCAGTTCTGGGACCCCTACTTCAGCCATAGTGACGTCACTTCAACCCACCTGGCTGCGTGCCAGACTTCCACTAACACTCGTCGTGACCACTACTGCTTTCAGTTGCTCTGATATGTATAATTGGCGAGGAAATGCATAGGCAAAGAAATCTACCCCTGCTTGTTTGCTTTGCCCTTACTTTGTCTTGCTGAGTTCTTTGCTGACTTAGTTCAGACCGGGTGCAACAGGCCATCACCTGTGTTCGTAATACCTGCTTTCCAGGGAGTACAGGTCAAGGGACCTCAAACATTCCAATTAATAAAGGTGTTTGACTGAACTAATACATGCAGTGAAGGTTCTTTATACATTCTCTTGATCTGTGAGTTAACCTGCTTTGAAAGAGGGCGTTAGTGTACAGCAGAAAGAGAACAAGTGACTTGAAGAGGACCATCATTGGCATGGCATCCCATGTTTTTAAGGTTCTTATTATCCATCCTATCATTTTCCCCGAATATATGAAATGCTCTGCATACAAGGTTTTTTTTGGCATGAACACTCAGCTATTATATTCCTTTGTACAACTATGTATCATGTCAAAATAGAATATGAGTATTATTATTATTATTATTATTATTATTATTATTATTATTATTATTATTATTATTATTATTAAGAGCCGTAAAGGCTGGGAGAGAAGGGAAGGAAAGGGGCCAGGTGGGAAGGGAAAAACATTACGTAATATTTGATGGGAAGCATGTGGAGAAATTAATGAGTAAGAGACATGTACAACACTTGGATAAACTTTTTAACGAAACATATCTACTGTCTCTACAATTGTAGAGACAGTAGACGTAGTGGAGAGATAGAGTGAGGTATTAGTTGCTCTGCCTTAATGGAAGATAATTGTTTCTTAGCCTCACGGTGGCCCGTGGCCTGGTGCCAAAAAGCTCTCGCTTCACACGGTGAGGGTCCGGGTTCGATTCCCGGCGAGGGTTAAAACATTGGGCGTGTTTCCTTACACCGGTTGTCTATGTTCACTCATCGTATAAAATGGGTACCTAGGTGTTAGTCGACTGGTGTGGCTTTCTATATAGTAGTGTGTCATTGATGTCAGCTAGGACTGTATACTTTGTACATGTACTTGTAGAAATAAAGATATTATTATTACTACTGGCTAAGGGACTTATTATCTTCCACCAAGACTAAGGAACTGACTATTTCAAAATTCTTTACTCTTCGCCTACTACACCCAATATTTCTTCCATCAAGACTGAAGGACTGATTACCTCACTCCTCTGTAGGATTATAAAGCATCTTTGTTTTCGACTGATGAAGCCTGCAGCGCAGGCGAAACGTTTCATCAATTAAGGTACCTAATGATACTCTCACGGGTATCTTATTCACTAATTTGTCGGTGTTATACACACCATCAACAATTTACAAACATTATCTCTACTTCCACAGCAGGACTTGAACCTGCAAACTCTACATCATAATACACAGTACTTTATCCAGGACGCCGTGAGTAAAGTACTGTGTACTCTGACGCAGAGTTTGCAGGTTCGAGTCCTTCTGTGGATGTAGAGATAATGTTTGTAAAGAATTTCTCCTGTTTGCGAATTGTTAAGCACTATCTACAATATAGGAAATTCATATACTACATTCAATGTACAAGAAATTCATATATTTAATGCTGAGTAAAATAAATGTATGTTCTGCCTACATTGCTATGCACCAGAAACTGATACGCTACAACATTTTATAATAAATTTACACAGATGTATGGAAACCATGCAAGTTTATACAACTACAACGCCGTGGAGTTGTATAATTAATACATAATTGCAGGGGTTTTATAATATTTTTTATTGCAATGTATAGTGCATAATACAGCACAAGTATACGCCTGGGTTGGGTGTAATACAAAATTACTAATATACATAATTCTACGGACAGCGGATACATTTACGATGGTCTGTAAATTGCATATTTACATAAATGCATGAGTTGCATAATGTATGTCTGTACTTAATGTGTAATAAATTTGTTCAACTACATCGACTGCATAAAATGTGAGAGCAATAATATACTACATGTTGACGGCTGTCTCTTGGTACACATGGACTAGCTGTAGGGGACTCATGATGAAGGTAATGATTTTCTATTTACTGGACCTTTCCCCATCCCTCTCCGCATCTCTCTCTCTCTCTCTCTCTCTCTCTCTCTCTCTCTCTCTCTCTCTCTCTCTCTCTCTCTTGATGTCAGATACGATTTTATTACATAGTCATTACAGAAAGATACTGGAACTAGCTTAGTCTCGCTAGTCCGCTGATGAGGTCAGGTCATATTATTGGCCTTTTTTCAAAAGTAGCAAATGTAGCTCTGGGATGTCTCACTGAGATGAGGTCAACATTAAGTAGGTCAAGACAAAAGGGTAGGCCCAAAACAGATTCATATAGGCTCAGGCATACGAGATCCGGCGTTCGGGAGATAACAAAAGACAGCAGATAAACACTGGGCTTCATTTGCTGATTACTGTAGACAACTCGTTAAAGACACATAACTGTATCATTATGAAGGGTTCTGATCCCTCTCACGTCACTCATCAATTCATTCTGTCTCAGGGAGACCAAGGACAAAGGACTCTGCATAAGTCACCCCACGACATTACTTCAAGAATTTATTCTTCAAAATATACTTTCTTTAACGCAGTGTTCCATGGGAGTTTATGTTATTTCGTATAGTGAGACACTTTATAATAAAATCAAAGTTAATTACCATGTGTTTAGTAACATACCATGTATATGTGTGTTGCTAAATTACAGTATGGATCGATAACTCACCCAGGGGAAAATATAGTCGTTGTCCAAAGATATTCATGCAAATATACTTGGCACTTTATGTCCCCAATTAACTTACATGTGAATCTGTTAATACGCTTATGGGTGATGGCAGCTTTGGGTCGTGGCTGACAAGACTGATGACCACGTGGGATGTTGAGTGTCAGTGGTCTACCTGAAGGGTGTTACGGGGGTCAACGCCCCCGCGGCCCTGTCCATAACCAGACCTCCTGGTGGATCAGTGCCTGATCAACCAGGCTGTTACTGCTGGCCGTACGCAGTTTAACATACGAACCACAGCCCGGCTGGTCAAGTATTGACTTTAAGAGCTTATCCAGTTTCCTGTTGAAGACAGTTAGGGGTTTATTGGTAATCTAGTTATGTGTGATGGAAAGCTGTTGAACAGTCTTTGACCCCTGGCACTCATTGTGTTTGTTCTTAGTGTACTCACGGCACCCCTGCTTTTCAAAGAAGGTATGCTGCACCGTCTGTCGAGTCTTGCTTTTGTAGGGAGTGATTTCTGAGTGCAGATTTGGAACCAATCCCTCTAAGATTTGCCAACTGTAAATTATGATGCATCTTTCTCGCTTGCGATTCAAGGAGTACAGGTCAAGGGACTTCATATGTTCCAAGTAAATAAGATACTTGACTGTGTTTATACATTCAGTGAAGATTCCCTGTATTACACTTTTAGTGCATAGGCCTGGTAGTGCAGAATTAATATAAATCTAGTCAATACCTATAACACATCGCAAATAAAACCAACTGAACTAATTACTTATTCTATATACCATTAAACACAAGAATTACTTAACTACCAAAGGTAAAAAAAAAAAAGAGGAAAGTTAGAAAATGGTTGAAGGGGAAGGATTCGGTCACCAGTAATTATTTTTACAAGATCTTCCTGGCAACCCTGTCATAAGCCCTTGTGCGGTGTTGTTATTCCAGGAAAAGAATACTGGAGATGGCAGGACAGACGACTTGACCAATAAGTATGACGTAGGATTTGTTTTTTTTTATAGTAAAGGGAAGTGCTGGTATGGCGGCCAGGTACTTGAGGATGAGACACTTAATATAGTAGCTAGAGAATATTAATCCCTCAGGGATACATTACAGTTCACTACTAAACCCATTAAGACCAAATCAAAGTACGGGCGAGGATTGAACTTGCGGCTAGTGAATCGTAAAAATCCAGACCGGCGAGTTAGCCACTGGGCCAGCTGGCTACAATAAGATTCATCCAACTAGGTATATTTATACACCATAGGAAGGTTAGCATAGGCACCACTGTGTCCACAGATGCAAGTTTTTACAGATGAATCTCCCGCCAGAGTGGCCGTGACGAACTCTAGTTCAAGATCAAGAGAGTTTAAGTGAGACCCCATGTGGGGTGAGCTGGGAAGACGGGACAGGCGAAGAACAGCGGTGGAGAGGAGCGTCCACAGTCGAAGAAAAAGAGCCAAGGCTTAGCCCAGTTGCTAGGCGCTTGTGGGATGAACTTGGAGAAAACAGGAAGAGCAAGCTGTGTAGACATCGGTCTCGTGGTAGTTGAAGTCTTGATTGAGTCTTGAGAAGCTGGCAGTTTCTAGGTCAAGTTGCCCTGAAAGCCGTCATCATGACTCGCGAAATCCTTATGACACGATTACAAACTATCCACGGTACGGGTGGGGATTGAACTTGCGACTAGGGAGTCGTAAGCATAGGCTAAACTTCCTATGGTGTATAAATATACCTAGTTGGATGAGAGAGAGAGAGAGAGAGAGAGAGAGAGAGAGAGAGAGAGAGAGAGAAATAGATAGATAGATAGATCGAGAGAGAGAGAGAGAGAGAGAGAGAGAGAGAGAGAGAGAGAGAGAGAGAGAGAGAGAGAGAGAGAGAGATTCTGTTGAGCTGGAGTCTTACTCTCAAAGTAAGAGTTTCTAGAGTCTGGGTGTTGGAACCTCCAGTACTGCGCATTAGTATCCAGCAACGTATCTCTCTCTCGGGTCAATACAATATTTTTAGTCCCTTTCTACCTTCGTGGTAAATCTTCCGGTCCAGTCATCAAGCTGTGCGGCAACATATATATGTCTGGTTACCAGAAATGACATTCGCATGTAATTTCTCATACAAACCTGGTTCAGATCAATAAAGAATACAGTTCTTCCTGAGTTGCAATTCTGGCAGGTTTAAAATCAAGATTCATTTGTAAATAGTCAAATAAGTATTCAATCAAATAGATACTCAGTCAAAGAATAAGTATATTTCCTACGTTTATAAAAAAAAATCACCAAATTTATACATGTGAAAATTAGTTTAAACTGGATCTTGAAAGTATGCATGTACTCTGGAGATGAAGCTTCCATTGCATCCACAAGTGTAACATCACCAGCAGATGAGATGAGGCTTGATGCGCCTGGTGAGACGGACATATGCACATTGAGAAAGCTAGACGTTGTCTTTTACCTACAGGCAGAGCTATAGAGATGAAGCGAGGAGTGCGCAGGAAGGCAGTTGTGCAGTAGTGTGTACACAACTCAAGCCAGTCACTACCTCACCACGTACACAGGGAGCTCCTAAAGTCATCACCTGTGAAGTCTGGTTAAGATAAGATTTGTTTGGATTTTTAACCCGGAGGGTTAACCACCCAGTATAACCCAAGAAAGTCAGTGCGTCGTCGAGAACTGTCTTGTCTTATTTCCATTGGGGTCCTTCAATCTTGGTTCCCAGGATGCGACTTACATCAGTCGACTAACACCTAGGTACCTACTGACTGCTAGGTGAACAAGGACAGGAGGTGTAAGGAAACATGCTCAACGTCTCTACCCGGCCGGGAATTGAACCACGGACATTCAGTATACTCACTTATTTCTACTCACCTATTTGTGGTTACAGGGGTCGAGACATAGCTCCTGGCCCCGCCTCTTCACTGATCGCTGCTAGGTCCTCTCTCTCCCTGCTCCATGAGATTTACCATACCTCGTCATAAAACTATGTATGGTTCCTGCCTCCACTACATCACTTGCCAGACTATTCCACTTCCTGACAAGTCTATGACTAAAGAAATACTTCCTAACATCTCTTTGACTCGTCTGAGTCTTCAACTTCCAATTGTGACCCCTTGCTTCTGTGTCCCATCTCTGGAACATCCTGTCTCTGTCCACCTTGTCAATTCCTCGCAGTATTTTGTATGTCGTTATCATGTCTTCCCTAACCCTCCTGTCCTCCAGTGTCGTGAGGCCAATTTCCCTTAACCTTTCTTCGTAGGACATTCCCCATAGCTCTGGATCTAGCCTTGTTGCAAACATTTGCACTTTCTCTAATTTCTTGACGTGCTTGACTAGGTGTGGGTTCCAGACTAGTGCTACATATTCCACTATGGGCCTCACGTACACGATGTACAGAGTCTTGAACGATTCTTTACTGAGGTATTGGAACGCTATTCTCAGGTTTGCCAGGTGTCCATATGCTGCAGCAGTTATCTGGTTGATGTGCGTTTCAGGAGATGTGCTCGATATTATACTCACCCCAAGATCCTTTTCCTTGAGTGAGGTTCGCAGTCTTTGGCCACCTAGAATAAACTCTGTCTGCGGTAGGCAACAAGAGCGTTGCCTACTAGAGCGTTGCCTACTGAGAAAGCTTGAAGTTTACTTCTGGGTGGATAGTTAAACTCACTCAAAATATATGCAAAGAAAATCCAACCTGTTACAATTACAATGTACACATATAGAAAGATTTAAATCCTCAAGAGAAGAAGAATCATGGTATTTAATGTCTTATTATATTTGCCATGACAACGTCATAATAGAGGTTAAGTAAGGCAGGGACAAAGCCAGGGAAAGAGGAGAGAGAAATGTGCAGTGAGAGCATGACACCAGTGTTATGGTGACAAAGACAAGTGTTCGGTGTGATAACTGCTGAATATCTGGTACCTAGTTAAGAGATAACAAATGTCTGTTACGAACATTTTGGGAGTGAAGCGGAACCTACATTTGTCTTTGATAATGGTAACATTATTGTCTGAATATATATTTTTCTCTTTTCTAATTAATGTTTAGTTAATAATAAGTATAATAGTATGATTTTTTTTTTCAGAACCCTATTAATATAAGTCAGGTCTGAGGAGCAAAAGAACATTACAACACAGTACCCCCAGAATTTGTAAGCACATACGAAATAGTTCAATAATAACTGGTTTGGAAGCACTTGGAACATGTCGAATTAGACTAAGCACAAAACAAGAGCTTATCTAAAAAATACACTGAGCTTGCAGTAGCGGGTCAGAAATCTGTGAATCTGCATTAAATTCCACAAACTCTACAACGGTTGTCGTTGGATCCTTGACTTTAGGTTCATGGACTAACCAGAGCGTTAAAGATCCATTCGTCATGAACCATTGTTATGGATGCAGTCGTAGAGTAAGAATAGTGTTAGTATATAGAAGAGTAAACTCTACATCTTTGTTTCCTGATAAATATCCATACAGTGCACTATATATGAGGTAGCATCTGTGTAGTAATACTATTTTACTCCATTAACATAAACGCAACTGCATAAACAGAAGTAGAGGTCCTTAGACATGTACATACACATAAACATAAACAAACACACA
>WNWK01012396.1:0-59832 GCA_009830355.1 Cherax destructor | reverse complement strand
CTGCCCTTCCCAATGTCATTTCCACAGCACTAAGACAGATAAGGGCTTGTTCCCATTACCGACAATATTATCCAACCGCTGACTATGTTACCAACACCAGCCCGGGAGGCACACTCCGGCTGACCTTCCATCTCTGTTACAAAAGCACGATCCATATATCTTACCTGAGAGTCTCCCACAATCAGAATTTTTTTCCCCTTGATTAGGGGGGAGCGTGGCCCCTTTAACCTCCTAACCACTAAGTACACTCGCCTGGAGAACAGAAATCGATTTCCTACCTTCACATCTTCTCTGTTAACCTTCCTTATCTTCCTTCTTCCTGAATTGTGAACCACTTGCCAAAAGGGTGCCACTCTCCTCCTGGCAACCATTTCCTTTACCAGCACCAACCATCTCACCCCCCTGAAAGAAGAGAACCTCCTTCTTCAACTTTTAACCTGAATTTAAAATACTGCAGCGAGCCATTGCCGAACACCCCCCCATACCATTTATCTCCCAAAAAGGTTTGTTAAATTTTTTAAAAAATCATATTTAGTAGATTTAGCAACCTAAAAAATGTTAGATAATGTTAATTCTAACTTTACAATGTAGACATAAATTTAGTAGAAGGAATTATAAGACAAGTTTACTTTTATTATTAAGATAAAGGGGAACTGATTTTCTTTAATAAAAAAAAATATTTTAATTTTCTGGAGTTTGAACTGAGTAAAGGGGAAAAATGACACTGATGGACAGCGGATCGAGGTGCTGCTGGCGGAGTTGTGACTTCCTTCGTTTAGGGAAAATTGTTAATTTGGTTTCAATTTTTGAAAATCGATTAATGCAGGAAGATAGTAAGAAAATATAATTTATTAACAAAAAAAAAAAAGTAAGCCTTTTGCTGTTTATTTCTTTTTTTATAGTCTGTTTTTTGTTTGGGAATTTTACTTACCAATTTAAACTAATTTATCCCAAACCTCAGGCAATGTTGACCCTTGGTTATAATACAATAACAGTAATAAATGAAATTTTGTATGATTTTTTGGGTTTGGGTTTTATTATATTCATTGATGTTAGTTTGATGTGGCAACCAATGCAGTTTTGGTTTAATGGGACACGTCATCTGTAATGTACTCAGTCCTTTATATAAAACAGAACGAATTTTAATAAAATTAATAACTGTCAGTCCCCCAAAAAGGGGTTTTTAAAAAAAAAAAAAATTTCCCTTTTTTTAAAAATCAACAATAATTTATTGTTAAAAAAAAACCCAAAAAAAGGGGTTAAGGGGTAAATTTTTAAACTGGGGTTTTCCCCCGGGAAGGAAATGAAAATGGAAAACATTCACTAACTTGATTTTTTGATTTTTTTTTGAAATTTGTACAGAAAATAGTAACTGCACTCAAAATTTTTTAGAAACTCTAGTATAATCCAGAGGCCCCCCGTTCTCTGGGGGTTTCCCCAACTTTAAGCAATGAAAAGTTACTAATTTCGGACTAAATACAAAAAGACAATTCACTTAGCAGTCTCGGCTGCACATATCCGGTTTTGGGCCTTAACTCATAACGGAAACTAAATTAACTCGTGTTCCCCAAAATTTTTCCGACGCCTAGTTTGAGTTGAAAACAGAATGATAACCTCAGGTACAGATATTTTGGGAATGCCTCTATCATTGTTTTACTGGTTGCTAGACAGTATTTTGTAGACAACATGGGATGCGGGGTCAGAGCTCCAATTGGTTCGATCCCACGACTGCTGGTGCCGGAACCCTGAACATGCAGTCGGGAAAGCTCCAGCTTTTTCTTGCTGAAGAAGTTACCAGCTATCTCCATGATGCTTGTAATCTCATTACCTAATATAATATCTTAATATTAATATCTAAGGCTACTTTATTGATTCTAATATTATTTACTAATGATTCAAGCCTACCTAAATATTCTTAAGGCCTAATTCTATTAGTTACTACATCACTCATACAGCTTTACGTATTCTAGGGGTATTGTTAAGGAGTTTAAGGGTATGGGACAGCTCCCCCACGTAAACAAACACAACATAGAAAACATACACATACTGGCAGTGGTAATTTGGGACCAATAATTTTACATCCTCCTGCTGGCAAACTTAGATACTAAGTCTGGATCTTTCACCTTCCCAAAAACCATCCCAGTGGGCCCTGGACATGAGTGCCGTCCAGCTGCCATGGTTTAGCAGACTTTGGGTTAAACTTTTGATCGTCCACTTTCCCCCGTGTGACCTGAGGAGAAGCTTATTGGTTCTGATGATCTTGACATCCTTCATCTTAACTTGATCCTCTCTCAAAAGTCTAGCCTTGTCTGAGGCGGTATTTAACCTAGCATCCTAATGATACGAGGTTCTCTGGGTTTAATGACCATCTGGCTTAGTGATCGTCACCCCCTACCTGGTTCGTTTTACCCACAAATGTGTTCAAATAAGGAGGATGACCACTTATAATCATATTTGTAGAGTAAGTATTGCTAACACAGGTGTAGTAGGGCCTTTTTACCTGGTTGTAATGGGAATAAAGTGGAGCAAGCAAAACTCAACAGCAGCATATAACTTGTATTTCCTTCACAAGCTGGTATTTACAATGTGTACACTATTCACAATATGTACAGTAATGTAAGAGGCAAAATGCAAGAGCTAGAGAATGTACTGGTAGGACCAGCACCCCCAGACGAGTCTGCCAATTTGCATGTCACAAGTGAGCCATATTGCTTCCCCTTTTGGGGGGCTTGTCTGTGATTGGTCGATGAACCGAGGTACTGATATAACGAAGGGGCCCCCATTGATCCCTTAAATCCTTAGCACCTGGTTCGCAATTGGACGCAGCCAGTATCGGAGTGTGACATACGCAGAATAAAAAAGGGTTTCATACTAGTAGCATGCAGTAGGTAATACTGATCAGAAGAAATGTTTGAACACTGTTGTGTAGTTATTGCTTCAGCTTAAGATTTTTTTATATTTTGTTTATACAATGATTTTATTTGATTACTTTTCTTTCTTGCAGGGTCGCCAGACACCAGAGTATCCATTCCACATTCCATTTTAGTGATATGGAAATGTTTCGTGTTTACCATTTTGATACGAGTTATAGCATTGTTGATTATGGTAATAATATAATATGTCTGATTCTAATTTCTGTTTTTCATGAATGTATATGAAACAATAGCACTTGCGCTCAAATTGTACCATAGAAGTTTATAAATGACCTGGATGGAACTAGAAAATCAGTCATTTAAAGTTTTTATATCTTAAACTTTTAAAATTTTTCTTGAAATTTCTTCTTCCTAGAATGGGGGGGATTGGAAACTAAGTTCAGGAAAATTAAAAATAAAGAAAAAATAAATGTGAAATTTAGAATATTTTTATAAAAGGAAAGAAAGAAAAAGGGGGGGGGAAAGGAGGGAAAAGGGGGGAGAAGCACTGGGGTGACATGTTCACGATGTACAAAATAGGGGATAAATAGATAGGGGAGAGACTATTCAAAAACACATGATACACACACCACACACACACACACACACACACACACACACACACACACACACAAAATTTTATAAAGAATCACAAGTCTAGCCTTATATTCACCTTTAGTAGTTCAGACATTTGGGGACATCACATATGAAAGGCCTTTGACCCAGTGCCCTTTTGGTCTTGGCTTTAAACATTGTAAAAAAAAAAGGGGAGAGGGGGAGAGTAGGGGGGGAGAACCCCCCTATTAAAGGAGGAACTACACAGGCAAAATTTTTTCCCCGCACCAGGTACGGGGGGAAAAACATTTGGGGAAAAACAGAAAAATAAAATGATGGAATGAATACAAAAAAAATTACGGAGGCTGAGGGGAGGTTTTTCCGGGCAACAAAAAACCCTGGGAAGACCAAAACGAGTCCGTGGTTCACCCAAACGTGTAGAGAGACCAAAATTAAGTGGGTAATAATAAAAAAATATAGAAGATAAATGCCCCGGGAAAATAAGGAGACTATTTTAAGACCCAGAAATAAATTAAGAAAGAAAGAGCCCCAAAACCCAAAACAAGAATAAAAGCATCAAAACATATCTGATCCAAAGATGTTGTACAGCCAATCGGGAAAGGGAAAAAAAAAGTCGGACCAGGTAATCAGTCTGAGGGGAGAGGGGGGAGATGACAAGAAAAGACCCAAGTTTTTGAAGAGCTCAACACAGAATTATGGAATTATTTTACGGGGACAAAAAATGACTCTAAAAAAGGGGGGAAAAACAGGGACACCAACAAGTGTTGACACACTAAAAAAAACTGAGGAGGAAGTAAAAAGGTTTCCCATGTGAACCAGATACCTAAAAAACGGTGGGACCAGATAACATCTCTCCATTGGTCCTGAGGGGGGGAGGGGGGCCCCGTGTGTGCCCTGTTCCCCCCCATAAAAAAAGTGCAACTACCGGGAGGGTGGAACACAACAAATATAATCCCAATTTTAAAAAAGAAAACCCCCGTATCTTTTCATGTATAGTATGCAAATTTAAATGGAGAAGATTATCAAGAAATTTTATGGAGCCCCAAAAGGGGGTTGACCCTTTTATATGATAACTAGCACGGTTTCATAAGGGGGAAAAACCATTTTTACAAACCAAATGGGATTTTTTTGACAAGATGACAAAAGAAGTCAGGAGAGAGGGGGAACTATTTTTTTTATGGACTAAAAAAAGGGGTTTTTACGGTTCTGCACAAATATTAGTGAAAAAACTAGAGGAGTAAAACAATAACAGGAAAGGGGCACTGCGCGGCTCAGAAAATTTCCCTTTTCCAGGAAGAAAACAACTAGTTATGGTACCTAACGGGGTTTTGGGGAGTTGGCGTATGTGAGGGGGGTTCCAAAAGGGTCAGTCCTAGGGCCGGTAGGACGGGACGGGGGGGGAAAAGGGGATAGATTCAGATGTGTCCTGTTTGCAGACATATGAAGCGGGGGAAGTTAATGAATGAGGATCAGGCGGGGTTTAAAAGGGGAAAAGGAAAGGGGAACAAGCCTGGTCCAACAACTGACCCCAAGTTTAACCCCCAATGCAAACCATGGGGTTTGGGGGGAGGAAAAGAAGACTGCAAAGGGAAAAGGAAAGGGGGCCCCAAAAGGGCTTCAAACTTCAGTCAATATCATCCCAAGCACTTTTTCAAAAAACACATAAACCCCAAACAGCTGCACCCACGGGGTCATGGAAAAAACCCAAGAATAGAGTTTCGAAAAAGGAGTAAGGGGTCATTCAAGACACTGACATCGTGTATTTCCCATGCCCATATTGTTTTGCAGAACAGTCGGGGAAACCCCCACCGGGCCCAAGCACGTCGGGAAAATTTAAAAAAAGGGCAAAGGTTTTAAAAGACTAACCCTTTTATATACCCCCAGAGGAGATGGAAAGGGGAAATCAACGTAAGGGGCTGGAGAACGGGAGGGATAGGGGGGACATGATTTTTTTGGGTTTTAAAAATTTTAAAAAAAATTGAAAAAGGGGGGTAGGGACAGGAAGAAATTGTTTCAGGATGGGAACAGCAACAAGGGCCCAAAACAAAAATTGAAAACTTAGATGGGTGGGGGTTTATTAGGAATAAATTTTTAAGTCATAGAGCTGTCAGGGGAAGGGGAAAAAATTTGGAGAGGATGAAAGGGGGTAGGGGGCCCTACAAATTTTAAAAAAAGGTGGATAAAAAACCCGAAGCAGGGGGAAAAGTGACATAGAGGACCAAAAAAATTTGGGGGGGAAAAAGGAATATCTTTTTCCCTAAATTGGGGGTACCACAGGGGGAAAAAAAAATAATTCAAAAAATTAATAAAAAATTTTAATATTTTACAAAATGAGATGGGGAAAAATAAGGAATTTTTTAAGGTGGGCAAGAGTTAGACCAGACTGAAAATCACCCTTGGGTTTTTGGGAAAGGCCCGGAGAACTGTGTGATCCCCTTTAGTAGGGCCGAAAAAACATTAGAGTCAAGGAAACTTGCAGGGGTGTTTGGGCAACTTGAACACAACGACTTATTAAAGACGGGACATTAGTAGGAAGTTAAAAAAAGACCAGCTGTACTGATTAGCATACTGGCTAAGGTTCTAAAAAAAAATAAAAATAAAAAGGAAAAAACTTTCCAAGAAAAGAATACGAGGCAACCCAAAATGGATTTAGAAAAAACAAAAACATTATTGAAGAATTTTTTTTACCGAACTCCCAAACTACGTTTCCCCAAAAACCTTTTTTTAACAGCCCTTTTTTTTCTCAATTCAAATATATTTAAGCCCCTACATTATATTTTATTTATTTAGAAAAAAACTAATTAATTATTTAGTGTTAATTTTAGTTTTCATCTTTAAATAATAAAATTTTGTCAGTTATAACAAGTAAATACAAGGAGGGGGAAAAAATTTTTTAAAATTTTTAAATTTTTCTAACCCCGGGGAAAAAAATTCCCCTTTGATGAAGAAAAGTTTTTACGAACGGGGGCCTTTTTTTTTCCTAATGATCAAGACTGTTTTTTCCCCCTTTCCCTTTTCACCCGTACCCCCCCCGGGGGCTCCCCCCGGGGCCCGGGGGGCGCCCCCCCGGGGGAACCCCCGAGGGCGCGCCCCCCGGAACACCCTTGTGGGTTTTCCCAGACTCTCTAATTCCCCCCTTTTTTTGTATTTTACTGTTGCTATTTTTGTATACCCCATTGTTTTACTGTGGGAACTCTGTTTTTTTTTTTTTTTTTAAATGTATTGGATCATTGTTTTCCCCCCATCTCAAATTATGATTCATATTCTTTGTTTAAACTATTTTTTTTTTAAATTTTTTGGGTTAGAAAAAAAAAAGTTTTTTTGTTTCATTGATGTATTTGTTTAACAGATAACTATTGCCCCCCAGAACTTTCTAAAACAATCAGCTTTATTGTTACATTCATTGTTGATTATATCAATTGGGTTTTTTTTATTGCAGTCCTCTTCTTTATTATAAAATTGGCTTTGTTGTTGCTTTTTTTATTTTTTTAAAAAAATGTTTTTTATTTTTGTTGCCAGATTTTTTTTTTTTGTGGAAAAAAGATAATAAATTTTATTATACCAAAAATGAATTTTTTTCCCCAAGTTTTTTTTTTTATTTTCATTTTCCTTTGGGGCCACAATTGTCTTACCATCTTTTTTTTGGAAAAAATTATTTTTTTTTCCATTGTTTGATTGTCCCTAAATAATTTTGATTTTAATGCATTTTTACGAAATTAATAATTAAAATGATCCGAGCCCCCCCAGAAAAATTTTTGGAGTATGACAAGAGAGACTTATGGATGTCCCCTAAATGGGGGATCAGGTTCCTCTCACTGAAGCATTTCCTAACAGCCCCAATGAATGGATGGAAAATTTAAAAAAATTTTTACAATATTAGACAAAAATTGAAATTTATTTAAAAAATGGGGGATGTTCTGAACAAACATTTACAATCAAAATATTGTGAAATGCTAAAGAGAACATCATTATATATTATATTATCTCGTAAAAAAAAACCCCTTAGATAGAAAGGGGGAAGATAGTAAACTATTTTTTGGCAAGTAATTTGATATAAAAGGGCATTTTTTAAAAAAAAGATACTAGTATCTAGTAAGTAATTATTAAGTACATAACTTTTAAATATTGTTAATTTAAAGTTTTTTTTATTAGTCATTAGACAACAGATAAGTTAATAAATGTTAAAGTAGAATTTTTTTTTATATTTTTTTTTTAAAAAACAGTCTTTTAAATTTTTGTCATAAAAAATTCATATTTGAAACATATACATAAGCTCCACACCCTACCAGAAAATAAACACAAAATGATCAACCCCCTTTTATTAACCTTGATACTTTTGACTTTTTTTACTGAAAATTCAATAAAAATTCAAACTGCAAAGACTATTCAAAAAACAAAACTGTTTTCCCCCTAACCCCACCCCAAAAAACAATACCCATCTCCTGCTCACACATGTTAAAAAATTAAAACAACAAAAAATGCCAAAAAAAAAATAAAAAACATCATATTACATTCCATAAACACACAGGAAAAATTTACTGTCTCTGCAAAAGTCTTACCCCTTTAGTCCGAAGTTCTTTATCAAAAAATACACCAAATAACATAATCCCAAATTACAGCATATTTTTAAAATTTTTAAACCCCCCCTTTTTTATTTATTTATTTTTTTTTTTTTTTCCTTTTTTTTTTCCTTTTTTAAGTAAATACCCCTTTCGAGTCAGACGTAAAAGTCATAATACAACCCACAAACATCTTCTTTTTAAATTTTTGAAACTATGTGTACTCCCCCAAAACCCCCCTTTTAAAAACATATCTCAAAAAACAACTAAAAATTTTTTCCCCAAATTTATATAAAAAAAAAATTTTTTTTCCTTTTGACCTGACAAAACCTCAAAAAATCCCAACACCCTACACAGTTACAAATATTAATCAAAATTAACCCCATAAAAATTTAAGACACCACTATTTTTTTTCAAAATCACGTAAATAAAAAAACTAACTTTCAAAAGTCTGTCCCCCTTTCTTAACCCTTGCTGAAACCACAACAGTGCCCAGAAAACCCGGTGCACATCAAATAAAACCTCCCATACCCATACATTTAAGGTTTACCACCACCATGTCATCCCTTAAACCCCCATGAATTCCCTGTTTTTAAAAAAAAAAAACACAAAAAAATTCCCCCGGGGGAGTTTTTAAAATTTTAAAACAAAGGAAAATTTTTTTCCCCCCGCACATTTTAACCCCAAAATACATTCAAAAAAACCTGCTGAGGGACACAATGTCCATACAACCCAAAACATGGATCTCACTCAAAAGGGCCCTCCCCCCAAAAGATCTTCCAATATTTTTTTTTTTTTTAAAAATAGTAAAAATTTTTTTTTTTACTAAAAACCCCAAAAGATTTGAAAGCCCGAAAAGAAAACAGGAAAATTTCCCCCTTTGGCCCCTCCAAAACCCCCCTTTCCCCCCCAAATCCCCCCTTCCCGCGCAACCCCCACTAACTACTCCCAAAAAAACATATTTTTATTTTTTTTTATTATTTAAGAGAGCACCAAACCTGAAGCATCAAAACAAACCATCCTCTTTTCCCCCGGGCACCCCGCCCCCTAATAAAACCATACCAGACACACACTCTCATGTTAAACCTCACCCCCCCCCCCCCCCCCAACAATAACGCAACAGTGAGGTTCCGATAACCCAAGGAAAAGCCCCTTTCCCCACCTTCCTGCAAAACCCCCCCTTTATTACAAAATCTCGCCCTTTGAATCCCGCCATAGCTCTAATACAGACAGCACCCTGCTCCTCTCTCCCCACAGATGTAAATGTCTCACCATAAATATGCCACTGCCCTTCTTACATCCTCGGGGCACCCCCCAAAATCCATACTTAATGCCCAAGGGTTGACAAACCCCACCCGCCCTTTTTTTAAAAACCCCCCTAAACCACCCCCCACCCTCCAACCCCCAAAAAAGTAAAAACGGATACGCAGTTTCCCAAACACACCGCATTTCAGGACAACCCCTCCCTTATTATCCCTTTCCCCCAAGGCCCTTGTGCCAAAATACCTAATAAAACCTATACCCTTTTTCCCCCTACCCTGGTGGATACGCAGCCCCCTTTCATCCAATAAAACCCCACCAATTTCCAATTATTCTCCCCCCCCCCATCCAACTTACCCCCCTTCACCCCCCCGAACCTGACAACTGAAAGATATCTCAAAAAAATCCCCCCCAATGCAATAAATCCCTACCCTTCCACAACCTACGAACCTCACTCTAACCCCCCCCACTCGCCTGCCCCCACCCCCCCCTATAAATTCCTTTTTTCGATATTTTTTAAACCTTCTCCCAATGGTATCAACCCCATACCCCCCCTGGCCCCCCCCCCTGCCCTACTTCTCGTGCCAACCAGTGCCTCCCAAGCTCCAAATTTTCCCATAAACCCTTTCCCTCAACCCCTTTATGCACACCCCAAAAAGGAAAAACGTCCCCACAAACCACAGTTTTTATAAATTTGAGTACTACCACTGCTTTTTGTAACAATTTACCCCTCCGGGGGTGAAACCACCTAACCTACCCAGCGTTTTTTTCACCACTAACTTGAATTTAATTCCTTCCCAAAAAAACTACTAATGACTAAAAATGACCCCACATTTTTTTTTAAATAAACCCCCCCCCCCGAACCTCCCCAAAACCAGATTTTTTTTTGATGCCCACCCCCCTAGCCCCTCCAAACCCCCCCAAAACTTATTAAATTTCCAAACCCTCACTTTCTCCCACCATAATTAGGTCATCAACATAACTTACTATGCCCGTACACAACCCCATTTTTTATCCCCATCCCACCCCCCACGAACCAAAACCCAATCCACTAACCCACCCCCTTGTGTTCTTAACCCTGATTTTTGTAACCCCCAATCTCCCCCTACCTTCAACGCCGATTTTTGCCTTTCTTTTTTCTCCTCAAAAAGTACCCGATGGCCTATCACCCCATAACACCTCTTCTAATTGACACCCCCCCCTTTTTTAAAATTATTCTAATATCCTTTTTTACCCCCTTAAAAAAAGCTATTTCCTGTTGATGACACCCCCCCTCCTCCACCGCTATAACAACCCCAACCCCCCTTTCCCAAAAATCCCCTTAACCCCTACCTATACCCGCCTCCTCAACCCCTCACTCCTATAAAACCTCTCACTGCCTCCTTTGCCATCAAATTCCACCACTTCCCAATGTCACAAATGCCCCACCCCCCCCCCCAAA
Source organism: Cherax destructor (assembly GCA_009830355.1). NCBI lineage: Eukaryota > Metazoa > Arthropoda > Malacostraca > Decapoda > Parastacidae > Cherax > Cherax destructor. Next base: position 49,084 of record WNWK01012396.1, on the reverse strand, counting down.
AAACCCCCCACCCAGCCCCAAACCCCCCCGATCCCCCTCCTTTCAGCAAACTAATAACCTCCCAAAATCCCAAAAATTTCAGCAACCCCCCCCCCAACACCCACCCCTTATTAAAACCCAAAGCTATATTGACCTCTTCCACATTTATACTTGAGGGCATGACACCCTATCCCAAAGTGGCATATCCTTTCCAATAAATGATGTTCTCCAAAACCGTCTACCGCTACTACTCCCGAACCCCCCCCCCCCTAACAAGTCCCGAACACCGCTAACACACAACCTGCTCCCCCCCGGCTACGCATTCCTCCTAAAAAACAATTCCAGCTCCCGCTATCACCGTTACTGCAGGAAGACCCATTAATGATAAAAAAAAAAATCCCCCCAAACCCCTTGATACTAGGGATTAACCGGATATACACGACCTCAAAAAAAAAGGGAGGATTCCCCAAAACCTACCGCCTCTCCCCCTTTAAAAGTTCCAATTCCTTATAAAATTAAAACCCTTTAACCTAATTCCCAAACATATAATTTTGTTCTTGGAGGGAAAAAAAATCAATACCCTCTCTCAGTAAAACTTCAACCCCAAAACCCCTAGACCTCCCAGGGCCATTCATTCATACTTCCCCAAACCAAAGGGGGTTTCCGTACTTGTTTTCCTTTTAACTGCATTTCTAAGAACCCCCCCCCATGGGCCCCCCCCCACCTTGCCTCACCCCTTTTCCTTTACCCCCCCATCCCCCCTTTTCAACACTTTTTCCCCCTCTTCTGAGCGGCGCACCATCATCTTTTTCCCCCACAGATCTCTTACGGTTTTTCCCCCCCCCATGATCTCTTCAGACACTCACTGCTACATTGTCCTCCTTATGAACTTTTCCCCCCAACCCACACACCCCCACCCTCACCACCCCCACAACCACTCACCCCCTCTCACCAGCCTTTTCCCGACTTGCCTTTCTTGGGTTTTCCCACTCATACTCCTGCCCTGGAATGGCTATCAACAATTTTAGATCCTCCCTAGGATCTGTCAATTCCACCAAATCTTTCCCTCCTCCCGTCCCGGCGACGAAACCTTCACCTCCTCTGGACATGTCACAGGAGGAAGGCACCCCAATGCCTCTGCTTCCTCCATCTCAGCTCCATCGCGTACTATCCTTCCTTTTGCCCTGGAAGACACATTCCCTCCCCGGGCACTGAAACGGGCTCCCCCAACCCCCCCCCTCCCCTCCCGCAGCTGGGGTAACTGTCCTTTCCTCACGCCACCCCTTGGGGCCCCTTTCCACATGCTGACACGTCCCACTTGCCCGCATATGTCAATATACTTTTACGAAAAACGGCATCAAGACATAGGAGGAAAAGGATCCTCAAAGACATCTTCGACTATATGATCCTTTTGCAAAACCCGTAGGGCCCTGTTCCCCCCACCGACATTTTGGGTGAATCACCCCATACCTTGAAAACATCCCTCACATCTTCTTCATAAGCCTAAAAAAGGGATATTACATTTATCACTTGTACATCGCCAATACGCCCTCAAACAACCTCCAACCCTTTCCCCTCACAACCATCCTCTGTTCTTGATAATCGCAACAGATCGTTTGTAGACACCACTGGGCGAGAACTTCACAAACACTCTTGTTGCTCCAAACAAAATTCCATAAATATCTGGGGAATCCATATTTACCCGTAGAATGGCAGGAAAAGCTGCCACTTTTCAGCCAAGATAGTTGGGGTGAATAGTCTAGCAACGATATAGTGGAGGAGGGAACCATCATAGTTTTAAGAGAAGGGGATAAAGCTCATGGAGCAGGGAGAGCAGAGACCCAGTAGCGGACAGAGAGAAGGCGGGGCCAGGAGCTGAGCCCTCGACCCTACAAGCAAATTAGGTGAGTACAATCAGGTGAGTACACACCGTGGTAATGCTTTATTTACAGGGAGCAAAGTCAGGGATTTTTCCAGAATGGTCTGTAATATACCACTGTGGATAAAATACTTTGACTATCTAGAACATTTCTGAGTGAGTTGTTCAATTCATTCATTTTATCACACCGTACATAAGACGGGGTGTGAAATAGTTCATCTGGCAAAGTTTAATTTATTTGGTCTACATCTGGGTGGTGTTTTAATGGCAAAGATACTTAAAACCCCAGCCAAGGCTAGTGACATCCAAGAGTCTGCTTATTTTTTTGGGATGCACCATAGACATGTGGCTCCTCCTAGACAGAAGGATGATAGATGGACTGACTGGGCAATTCCCTGAGTCTTAAGTCAATAAAATTCAATTGAAGTTCTTTTTGTATTATTGTTCTCAAATGCTAACTGACAAGCCAAGATTGTAATTTGTAATCTACCCCCTTTGAAAGCATAAAACTTAGCCAATTTATCAGTTCTATCATGCATCTGAAGACCAATGTGAGATGGAATCCACAGTATTCATTTGACTCTACTATCAATAATCTTATTATACCTGTTCTGGCTTCTGAATAAGCATGCCACAATTTATACTTAATGAGTTGAGAGCATTTATGGATGACAGAGAATCAGTTACAATTAAAGAGTCAACCTTAGATACATGGACGCATTTGAGGCAAGGAGTATGACAAACAGTTCTGTTAAGTGAAAGGCCCAGTTATTGATGAGTCCAATTTCTTAAAAGAGGTACATTTTGAGACAACACAGCACATGCTGCACAGGGATTGCTGAACACAACTATCAACGTAAATAATTTGTGAGAGAGTGTGCTGTTTGACTAAATTATCAATACAGCTTAAGGCATCATGTTTCTTCAAGGCGAAGATTTGGTTGTGATTTAAGAAGTATTTGGGGAGAAATGGAGGGGTGGTAGTTTGGAATGGGGCAATATTCCATGGAGCGGAGAAGTGCCGCTGTTGCCTTACTTGCCACAGATCATGTATCTGATTCATGGGGAGGTTGGTTCAGTTTTTGACCACTGGAGGGATGTTCACCTGGAGGAAAGTTTTTGGGGGGCTTCAGTGCAGGGCTTTGGGGCTTGCCTGAGCATATTAACCCCAGGATATTTCTTTCGAACAGATTCGATGCAGGAATATCAAGTTCTTTCTGCATATTTAAAATTTTGGCAGTAAGAGGTCATAATAAAATGATCCTGCAGTTTTTCCAGCCCCCAAGCAGTCAGACACAAAGCAAGTAGGGGCAAAACCCACTGATCTAATATAAGCAAGATTATTCATTTTCACTTTTAACATTTGCATCATACCTGAGGATAAACCCCTTTCCACAACTCTCTCAGCCTTTCTTTGTATTGACGAAAAGTCTCGTTACAACAAGTCCAAGTAGTGGGACCCAAAGCCAGATACCTTTTCTGTTTAATATTCTAGAAGAGATCCATCATGAACTGGATCTGGGGACCGTGCCCTCTGTCGAGGAGGACGCCTATTAAATCTTCGTTTTATCAGTGAGATTATCAACCCCCGGATGTTTTATTTTAGAATCGTGGGAATCATTATATCATCAGCGAAACAACATATAATGATGGGGCTGGCTAGGCATAGCATTAATGGCAAATTAGAATATTGAAAGAGGGGACTGAGCACACCTCCCTTTTATTCAAAGATTTTTTTATACTTCTATGCCCCTGGAACAACAAAAGACTTTCTGTTGGGCATGTAGCCAACCAGGGAAGCCCTCCTCCAACATCCATTCTGGGGAAGTTACTAATGATTACATGTCGGTTTTGGGTACATCAAAAGCATATTTAAGGTCAAGGAAGGTAGCGTATGAGCTGTCAGTGTGCAGGGTGAGAAAGGTCGCAGCAATCCAGAAGCACCGGTTTTTCCAAACCGTTATACTTTTGTATCAAACTGATCAAATTTCCTTTTAACATCTTCCAGTGTTCTGTCTCGGGACAAAAAACCCTACATGATGCTAGAAATAATATACACCGCTCTTGAAAATAAAGAAATCCCACTGGGAATCTTAATTGATTTACGTAAAGCTTTTGATACAGTTGACCATGATCTGTTACACCTAAAATTATCACACTATGGTATAAGAGGACACTCCATCAACTACCTAAAGTCATACCTTAGCGACAGAAGCCAATATGTGTACACAAATGGAGCTAACTCTTCCACACAAACAATTACAGTTGGTGTCCCGCAGGAAGTGTTCTTGGCCCACTTCTCTTTCTCATTTACATTAACGACCTACCAAATGCATCTCAACTACTCAAACTATTTGCAGATGACACTACATACGTCTTCTCTCACCCAAGCCCAGTAATACTTGCCAACACTGTAAATGCTGAATCACAGAAAATATCTACCTGGATGATGACTAACAATCATACTCTCAATGTTGATTAAACCTATTTCATTCAGTTTGGGAACAGAGCTACAAATGTTTCACTTAACATAATGATAAATGGATCACTTGTCACAAAACTCAGAGGAAAATTCTTAGGAATCCACCTTGACAGTGGCCTCAAATTTCAGACATATACCCCAGGTGGTAAACCAGGGTGAGGTTAACCAGGGTGCCAGTGGTCTGTCTCGCGTAACCCAAATAATCCCTACAAGATTCATTAAAAATAAGTGATACTGGATTTCGTCAGATCCAAGAAATAAGGGAACCAATGACCGGATTCAAAACTGGTATCCTCGACCGGATTCAATAAGCGGACAGGGTTTTTAGGTGGCCTTATCAGACACCCAAACAATAACTTAAAGCAGTAAGATTGTCCCAAACACTTACACATGCAAATAAAATAGATACAATACAAATAGACGGATCACCACTTCAGGGAAGCTATTAAGTAGAATATACAGTAAAACAACCAACAAAATCAATCATGAAAACCTGTGAGTATGCAACCAAACAAACAAACGTTCCACTGGATGGATTACATGCAACTTCTGTGGTAAATGGAGCCTCGCTCCTTGTGCAAGCATTCAGGAATCAACTACACGAGATATTAAACAAGGGAAGTGTTTTGGGTATGCCCAAATGAGATCGAACTGTGGAATAAAATCACATTGATAGTAAAAGATGACATCAAATCGGCCTTCATAAAATACATGACAGCATTCTATAACAGTTAGGAAAATAAAAAAATATGGGCCAGATGGTGCTATCGCCCCTGGTACAGATGTTGCCCTGGTAGACAGTAACTGTAAGAATGGAGAAATAAATGATAGTGACTTGAAGGGGGACAAGAGCTTTAGTGGGGAAGCAGGTGTAGACAAGGAAGCACAAAAACCAATGTTACAAACTAGCAATACCATGGTAAATAGTAGATGCCCTGGGAAATACTGAAGATAAATTACCAGAATCTGATGAAAACTCCATTGTTAGCACTAGTGCTGAAGATAGAAACGAGACATTAACACACACACCAATAGGGAATACAACGGGGAACACAGTCACAAAAAAACAGGGCAAACAGAAACCAGGCCTATGTGAATATTATGCACTTGGTATCTGCAGGCATGGAATATCTGGGAAATCAGATGGGACATGCAATTATGATCACCCCAGAAAATGCCGTGCCCATATGAAAACAGGAAAATGCAACCTCCCGTCCTGTAAGCTTTTCCACCCTGAAATGTGCCACTCATCAGTTCAGGAAAGACAGTGCTATAACTTATATTGCCAGGCATACCACCTAAAGGGTACAAGACCACACAGAACATCCAGACCATGGCAATACCTGGGTAGCCACAGCCACTCCGGAGAGAGAGGTTTTTTAGTGCCAGGAAGGAAAAAAAGCTGGCAAGAAATGACAGAAATCGTACACCAACTGCAATCATTTCTGGAGTGGAATCACAGTCAATGGCCTCCAATCCAACACAACAGATATTAGTGCCAGGAAAAAAAAGACCCCCCTCATAGCACCAATCCAACGACATTCATCTTTGCAAATATACAGGGTCTAAAGCCAGCAACGAACAACAAGATACTGCTTACAGAGTCAAATGCTATGTTTGTGGCTTTCACAGAGACCCACATAAGGGATCACTTGGACAATGAAATATGGATCCCGGGATAAAACCTATAATAATAATAATAATAATAATAATAATAATAATAATAATAATAATAATAGTTTATTTAGACATGATACAATGTTATTTAGACATGATACATAGTTAGGTATAAATGAGGTGTACATGCCAAAAGCCCCTAATATGCTGTGCATTGTGGGCATTCTTAAGATTAAGTAATAGTAGACTACATGGTAAAAAATTAATGTTGATAATTTATAAAATAAGTATAATTGTGTATCTAAGTTGTAAAATTTGGATATAAGTTGAACATAATAATCTATTAATTGTAGCAATGCAATTAATTGAGTGAGATAACAATTTAAAACAATTAGTTGCATTGCAGTTACAGTTTACGTGGTCATTATAATGTAAATGTTATAGTAACAGTTATCTCAGTATGTATTATTCATAACAGGTTTTTACATTTAAGTGATTAATCAGGTTTATACATTTAAGTGATTAATCAACTTTGTTGGGAATGTTTGATATTGTGCATTTAGGTTTGGGTGAGAAGGTTTTTTTTTAGCATCGTTTTGAATTGGGGTACATGCAGGGTTTCTTTGGCAATCACAGGTAATGAATTCCAAATTTTCGGGCCTTTTATATGCATTGAGTTTTTGCATAGTGTTAGATGGACACGGGGAACATCGAGGAGTGATCTGTGTCTAGTGTTATGGTCATGTGTTCTGTTAAAGTTGGTAAGGAGAAGTTTGAGTGGTGGGTTAATATTTGCATAGAGTGTTCTATGTATGTAAAAGGCACAGTAAAAATTATGGATGTCTTGTATGGTGAATAAGTTTAGATTTTTGAATATTGGTGGAGTATGTTGTCTGGAGTGTGAATTTGTTATCAGATGTGACAGAGTGAACAGGCAAAAAGGGGGGGTTGGCTTGTATATCACAGAGTCACTTATATGTTTAGAACTACTAAATGCCTCAAATGATGTAGTTGAAGTATTAGCAATAAAGATCGAGAATCAAAACCTGGTCATTGTGGTTGTATACAAGCCTCCGGATGCAACGTCCCAACAATTCCAGGAACAGCTTCTGAAAATTGACCACTGTCTGGAAAATCTTCCAGATCCTGCCCCCAACATCTTGCTCCTGGGGGATTTCAACTTAAGGCACCTAAAATGGAAGAATATTGTAAACAATGTGGTAGCAGAGATAACACCAGGATGCAGCTCAGATGAAAACTCGCACACACATGAACTTTTAAATCTCTGCACCAAATTCACCTTAAACCAGCAAATAGTAGAGCCTACAAGATTAGAGAATACGCTGGACCTCATCTTCACCAACAATGATGATCTGATACGAAATGTCATCATATCAAAAACAATATACTCAGATCACAACATAATAGAGGTCCAGACATGTATGCAGGGAGCCCTAGACCGACAAAATGTGATCAGCCGCGAGGGAGCCTTCTCCAAATTCAACTTCAATAACAAAAGCATAAGGTGGGACCAAGTAAACCAAGTCCTAAATGATATAAACTGGGAAGATAGCCTAAGCATCACGGATCCTAACCTATGTCTAGAACAAATTAACTCTGTGGCACTTGAGGTTTGTTCAAGGCAAATTCCCTTAAGGAAAAGGAGGAGATGTAAACTAGAAAGAGAGAGGCGCTCCCTATACAGGCGAAAGCAAAGAATAACGGAGTGACAACAAGAGGCCAATATATCTGAAATACGTAGGGAGACACTGGTCAGAGAAATAGCAAACATCGAATTAAAACTAAAGGAATCTTACAGGAATCAAGAAACGCGGGAAGACCTAAAAGCCATAAATGAAATTGAAAGAAACCCAAAGTATTTCTTTTCTTATGCCAAATCAAAGTCGAGAACATCCAGTATTGGGCCCCTACTTAAACGGGATGGGTCCTACACAGATGATAGCAAGGAAATGAGTGAGTTACTAAAGTCCCAGTATGACTCAATTTTTAGCGAGCCGCTAACCAGACTGAAAGTCGAAGACCTAAATGAATTTTTTATGAGAGTGCCACAGAACTTGGCAGACGCATACCTATCTGACATTACCCTGACGCCAAATGACTTCGAAAAGGCAATAAATGACATGCCCATGCACTCCACTCCAGGCCCAGACTCATGGAACTCCGTGTTCATCAAGAACTGCAAGAAGCCCCTATCACGTGCTTTTAACATCCTATGGAGAGGAACCATGGACACTGGGGTCGTCCCGCAGTTACTAAGAACAACAGACAGCCCCACTCCACAAAGGGGCAGTAAAGCAATAGCAAAGAACTACAGACCAATATTGCTAACGTCCCATATCTTGAAAGGGTTCTAAGAAGCAAGATCGCCACTCATCTAGGGCAGCATGGGTTTAGAGCAGGTCGCTCCTGTCTGTCCCAACTACTGGACCACTACGACATGGTTCTGGATTCTCTAGAAGACAAACAGAATGCAGATGTTATATACACAGACTTTGCAAAAGCCTTTGTCAAGTTTGATCATGGTGTAATAGCACACAAAATGCGTGATAAAGGAATAACAGGAAAAGTTGGTAGATGGATCTATAATTTCCTAACAAGTAGAACACAAAGAGTAGTAGTCAACAGAGTAAAGTCTGAGGCGGCTACGGTGAAAAGCTCTTTACCACAAGGCACAGTACTCACTCCCATCCTGTTCCTCATCCTCATATCGGACATAGACAGGGATATAAGCCACAGTGCTGTGTCTTCCTTTTCAGATGACACCCGAATCTGCATGACAGTGTCCACCGTTGAAGACACTGCAAGACTCCAAGCAGACATCAGCCAAATCCTTAAATGGGCTGCAGAAAACAATATGAAGTTCAATGATGAGAAATTTAAATTACTCAGATATGGAAAACGTGAGGAAATTAAAATCTCATCGGAGTACAAAACAAATTCCAACCACACAATAGAGCGAAAAACTATTGTCAAAGACCTGGGAGTGATCATGTCAAAGGATCTCACCTTCAAGGACCATAACACTGTAGCAATCACATCTGCTAGAAAAATGACAGGATGGATAATGAGAACCTTCAAAACCAGGGATGCCAAGCCCATGTTGACACTTTTCAGGTCGCTTGTTCTATCTAGGCTGGAATATTGCTGCACACTAACTGCACCTTTCAAGGCAGGTGAAATTGCTGACCTAGAAAATGTGCAGAGAACCTTCACGGCACGCATAACTGCGATAAACCACCTCAATTACTAGGAACGCTTGAAGTTCCTAAACCTGTACTCCATAGAACGCAGGCGGGAGAGATACATTATTACATACACGTGGAAAATTCTCGAGGGATTAGTACCAAACTTGCACACGAGAGTCACTCCCTACGAAAGCAAAAGGCTCAGCAGACGATGTAACATCCCCCCATTGAAAAGCAGGGGTGCCATTAGCACATTGAGAGACAACAGAATAAGTGTCAGAGGCCCAAGACTGTTTAACTGCCTCCCAGCATACATCAGGGGGATTACCAACAAACCCAAGAGGATAGGTGAGTACAAATAGAGAGCGTGTCTGTCTCGCGCCCAGCAGACGGAGGATCAAACCTCCACAAAGTATTGCGCTGAATAACCCAAATAGGTTTAGCGCTTAACATGAATTATATACCAACAAACCCCTGGCTGTCTTCAAGCAGGCACTGGACAGGCACCTAAAGTCGGTACCTGACCAGCCAGGCTGTGGTTCGTACGTTGGACTGCGTGCAGACAGCAGTAACAGCCTGGTTGATCAGGCTCTGATCCAACATGAGGCCTGGTCACAGACCGGGCCGCAGGGGCGTTGACCCCTGGAACTCTCTCCAGGTATACAACAATTTTCCAAGAAAGTCTCAAAGACCGTAGGAATACTATCCAAGATAAGGTACTATGTTCAACAACCAGCTCTCCTTTTCCTGTACCACTCACTCATTTACCACTATCTCACCTATGGAATCTGTGCATGGGGCTCAACAACAATAAATCATCTCAGACCATTAATAACACAACAAAAGGCTGCAGTCAGAATGATGATAAATTCCCACACCAGACAATATACTCCACCAATATTCAAAAGTCTAAACTTACTCACCATACAAGACATCCATACTTCTTACTGTGCCTATTACATACATAGAACACTAAACTCAAATATTAACCCACCACTCAAACTTCTCCTTATCAACCTTAACAAGACACATGACCAGCATTCTCCACCTGACTATACCCTATATATAGTCATGTTACTCATTTTCCAGGTAGATCTGTCTGTGACTAGATAAAGCCCACTGTGGGCGAAACGTTGTCAATAAAGGATCACATTATACTGCTTATGTGTTTATTTTTCCACCTGAAACTCTTCCCAAGAATTAAGATTAGTCCAATTTATCATTAAATTCTTCCCAAATTTTATTAATTATAAATGAATCCAATTTATATAAACCAAAAGAAATATTCATATTATTTTCAAAACTGCTTTTAATGAAATATGATTCTATTATATTCCTCTCAACCATGGACTTGCTTGATACAACCTTCTCAGCATTTTGAAAATCAATTGGATGGTTAAAGTCTCTCACATGAATAAATAGAGCATTAGAATCTTGTCCAGTTCTAATGCTATATTTATGTTGTTTTAATCTTAGTTCAAGACTTTTACCAGTTTGACCATAATAAACTTTATCGCATATTTTACAGGGAATCTTATAGACACATCCGTCAGCATTTTGGGGGGAATTTTTTATCAAAAGTCTTTTTACTGTATCAAGATTTTTAAATACAACTTTGATATTAAAATTCTTAAGAAAGGAAGGCATATCAACCAAGTTTTCATGGTAATGGAGAACCAACATATTTTTGGTTGAATAAGGTTGGTTGTCCCTTTTGGGATTGTAAAAAGTATTTCTAGCTATTTTAAAAGATTTATCAATTATGTTTATTGGGTATTTTAAATCATTAGCAATTTCATAAATTTTAGAGATTTCTTCATCTATGAACTCTAGACTACAAATACGTAAAGCTCTCAAAAACATTGATGAGAAAACCGACACTAACTCTATCTTGATGTGAAGAATAATAGTGTACATAGGAACAATTATTTGTAGGTTTTCTGTAAATTTTAAATTTAAAATCAATGTTGCCCTTCTTCTCACGTTTCCTTTTATAGTTCCTTGATAATGTGAGTAGTCACGAAAGCGCTTGGAATTCTTCTATTTTTTCATAGTGGTTGTCTTGCACACACACACATATATATATATATATATATATATATATATATATATATATATATATATATATATATATATATATATATATATATATATATATATATATATATATATATATATACATACATATATATTTTTTTTTTTTTTCAACAAGTCGGCCGTCTCCCACCGAGGCAGGGTGACCCAAAAGAAAGAAAATCCCCAAAAAGAAAATACTTTCATCATCATTCAACATTTTCACCACACTCATACATAATCACTGTCTTTGCAGAGGAGCTCAGATACGACAGCTGAGAAAAGTCCCTCCCAGCTGTCACTATCTCAGACCCCTCCTTTAAAGTGCAGGCATTGTACTTCCCCTTTCCAGGACTCAAGTCCAATTAAATCAATTAACTGGTTTCCCTGAATCCCTTCACAAAATGTTACCCTGCTCACACTCCAACAGATCGTCATGTCCCAAAAACCATTCGTCTCCATTCTCTCCTATCTAACACGCTCACATGCTTGCTGGAAGTCCAAGCCCCTCGCCCACAAAACCTCCTTTATCCCTTCCCTCCAACCTTTTCTAGGACGACCCTACCCCGCCTTCCTTCCCTACATATTTATACGCTCTCCAAGTCATTCTACTTTGATCCATTCTCTCTAAATGACCAAACCACCTCAACAACCCTCTTCAGCCCTCTGACAAATACTTTTAGTAACTCCACACCTTCTCCTAATTTCCACATTCCGAATTTTCTGCATAATATTTACACCACACATTGCCCTTAGACAGGACATCTCCACTGCCTCCAGCCTCCTCCTCGCTGCAGCATTTGCAACCCATGCTTCACACCCATATAAGAGTGTTGGTACCACTATACTTTCGTACATTCCCTTCTTTGCCTCCATGGATAACGTTTTGTCCCCACAGATAGCTCAATGCACCACTCACCTTTTTTCCTTCATCAATTCTATGGTTAACCTCATCCTTCATAAACCCATCCGCTGACACGTCAACTCCCAAATATCTGAAAACATTTACTTCTTCCATAATCCCTCTCTCCAATGTGATATCCAATTTTCTTTATTTAAATCGTTTGATACCCTCATCACCTTACTCGTATCTATGTTCACTTTTAACTTTCTACCTTTACACACCTCCCAAACTCGTCCACTAACCTTTGCAACTTTTCTTTAGAATCTCCCATAAGCACAGTATCATCAGCAAAAAGTAACTGTGTCAACTCCCATTTTGCATTTAATTCTCCATAATTTAATCCCACCTCTCCCCAACACCCTAGCATTTACTTCTTTTACAACCCCATCTGTAAATATATTAAACAACCATGGTGACATTACACATCCCTGTCTAAGACCTACTTTTACCGGGAAGTAATTCCCTCTCCCTACACACCCTAACCTGAGCCTCACTATCCTCATAAAAACTCTTTACAGCCTTCAGTAACTTTCTACCTATTCCATACACTTGCAACATTTGCCACATTGCTCCCCTATCCACTCTATCATATGCCTTTTCTAAATCCATAAATGCAATAAAACTTCTCTACCTTTATCTAAGTACTGTTCACATATATGCTTCACTGTAAACACTTGATCTACACATCCCCTACCCACTCTAAAGCCTCCTTGCTCATCTGCAATCCTACTCTCTGTCTTACCTCTAATTCTTTCAATAATAACCCTGCCATACACTTTACCTGGTATACTCAGTAAACTTATTCCCTATAATTTTTACACTCTCTTTTATCCCCCTTCCCTTTATATAAAGGAACTATACATGCTCTCTGCCAATCCCTAGGTACCTTCCCCTCTTTCATACATTTATTAAACAAAAATACCAACCACTCCAGCACTATATCCCCCCCTGCTTTTAACATTTCTGTCATGATTCCGTCAATTCCAGCTGCTTTACCCCCTTTCATTCTACGTAATGCCTCACGCACCTCCCCACACTCACATCCTGCTCATCTTCACTCCTAAACGATGTTGTACCTCCCTGGCCAGTACATGAAATTACCGCCCCCCTTTTTCATCGACATTTAAAGTTCCTCAAAATATTCCCGCCATCTACCCAATACCTTCAGCTCCCCATCTACTAACTCCCTACTCTGTTTTTAACTGACAAATCCATTCGTTCCCTAGGCTTTCTTACCTTGTTTATGTCACTCCAAAACTTTTTCTTGTTTTCAGTAAAATTCTTGACAGAGCCTCTCCCATTCTTTCATCCGCTCTTCTTTTGCACTCTCTCACCACTTTCACCTTTCTTTACTCTCCATATACTCTGCTCTTCTATTAACACTTCTGTTTTGTAAAAACTCTCATAAGCTACCTTTTTCTCTTTTATCACACCCTTTACTTCTTCATTCCACCACTCACTCCTCTTTCCTCCTGCACCCACCTCCTATAGCCACAAACTTCTGCCCCACATTCTAATACTGCATTTTTAAAACTATCCCAACTCTCTTCAACCCCCCCACAACTCCTACTTGCACTATCCCACCTTTCTGCCAATAGTTGCTTATATCTCACCCTAACTTCCTCCTCCCTTAGTTTATACACTTTTACCTCTCTCTTACTTGCTGTTACCATTTTCTTTTTGTCCCATCTACCTTTTACTCTAACAAATAGGTACCTGGGTTGTTAGTCGACTGGTGTGGTCGATCCTGGGGACAAGATTAAGGACCCCAATGGAAATAAGACAGACAGTCCTCGATGACGCACTGACTTTCTTGGGTTATCCTAGGTGGCTAACCCTCCGGGGTTAAAAATCCGAAGAAATCTTATCTTATCATATCTTATCTTAACTGTAGCTACAACCAAATAATGATCTGATATATCCGTTGCCCCTCTTTAAACATGTACATCCTGAAGCCTACTCATCAACCTTTTATCCACCAATACATAATCCAACAAACTACTTTTCTTACGTGCTATATCATACCTTGTATATTTATTTATCCTCTTTTTCATAAAATATGTATTACTTATTACCAAACCTCTTTCTACACATAGCTCAATTAATGGTTCCCCATTTACATTTACCCTGGCACCCCAAATTTACCTACTACTCCATCCACAACATTTTTACCCACTTTAGCATTAAGATCCCCAACCACAATTATCTCTCACTTGGTTCAAAACTCCCCACAAACTCACTCAACATTTCCCAAAATCTCTCTCTCCTCTACACTTTCTCTCTTCTCCAGGTGCATAAACACTTACTATAACCCACTTTTCACATCCAACCTTTATTTTACTCCACATAATCCTTGAATTTATACATTTATATTCCTTCTTTACCTGCCATAACTGATTATTCAACATTATTGCCACTCCTTCTTTAGCTCTAACTCTATTTGAAACCCTGATCTAATCCCATTTATTTCTCCCACTGAAAATCTCCTACCCCTTCAGCTTTGTCTCACTTAAAGCCAGGACATCCAGCTTCTTCTCATTCATAACATTTACAATCATCTTTTTCTATCATCTACAACATCCACGCACATTCAAACATCCCACTTTGACGGTTTCTTTCTTCTTTTAGTAAGTTATACAGGAAAAGGGTTACTAGCCCATTGTTCCGGCATTTTAGTTGACTTTTACAACACGCATGGCTTACGGAGGAAAGATTCTTATTCCACTTCCCCATGGATATGAAAGGGAAAAGCAATAAGAACAAGAACTATTAAGATAAAATCAAAGAAAACTGATGAGTGTGTATACATAAACGTGCACATGTTTGCGTAGTGTGACCTAAGTGTAAGTATAAGTAGCAAGACGTACCTGAAATCTTGCATGTTTATGAGACAGAAAAAGACACCAGCAATCCTACCATCATGTAAAACAGTTTCAGGCTCTGCTTCACAGTCACCTGGCAGATGGTAGTACTCCTGGGTGTGCTGTCTACCAACCTACTACCTACATATATATATATATATATATATATATATATATATATATATATATATATATATATATATATATATATAATATATATATATATATATATATATATATATATAATATATATATATATTATATATAATTTATGATATATTTGTGATGTGTATAATGTGTTACAAGGTGCGTCAGTACAGTATTCCAGGCTGAGACAGCATCGCTCAGTCCTGCATCACGTTATCAAGAGCCTGACTCAAGGTCACTGACTGCGCTGGTCACTGGGTCACTGAGACTTTCTGACCATATCATCAACAAACACTCTCACAGCTTTTCACTGCGGTTCCCTCAAGGAAAGTTTCTTGATGCTGGTGAGGGGCTCTTGATCTAGGAATTGGATCTGTGCTCCAGTTCCTGAATTAAGCCTGAATACCTTCCACATCCCCCCCAGGCGCTGTATAGTCCTGTGGGTTTAGCACTTCTTTTGATTATAATGTTCACTGCATGTGAAGTATTTAAACACTAGTTAGTGTATTCTGTTAGGAATTTTTTTATTATTTCTAGTGTTGTACAAGATGCTATTCAAGCACAATTTCAGTCTCTGAAAACGAAAAGTAGGCAGATAGAAAATTTGATTACTGTTTGTGAAGGGCTGACTCAAAATGCAAACATTGATTATGGTGTTTTAGAAGCAAAACTAGTCTACTACAAAGAGTCTGCAGATCATTAACTCAGCTTATACGTATTATGAAAGTGACTTCATGAAGTCAAATCCGTCCAGGATGAAATTCAAAGTATTTTGGTTACATTTAGAGATCAATAAGTAAAGTGGGCAAAGGCACATTGTACCTGCCACAAAATTCTTTCGGAAAGACCTACTTCAGTCTGGTCACACACCTGCATACCTGGTCATGATTATCAGGAATTTATTAGTGGATTTTAGTCTCTAATACACAGAACTGATATTGATGAGACAGCCAATTAAACTGATCAAATCGTTTCTGGTGGTTAAAGATAATTATCTACAACTTAAGAGTCTTAGCAGACAATTATCTTGATGCTGACCAGGTCAGGGTTAGACATGCAGTCAAAATCTCAAGCTTGAAGCCACCAAGACACTGTTTTTCAAATTTACAGGCATTCAGAATCACTCTAGACAATAGTCTCAGAACTCTAGAGACTAGGTGGTGACAAGTTCACCACAAACTATTGAACGATTAAATATGTTCAACAGACCCCTATTTCTCTTGTAAAGAAATTAGCAAAGGTTTACAAGATATAGTTTCCCCCTTTCTCTTAGACCCCTTCCCACTCTTTTTTTCCACCTCCCCATCACTCTCCTTGTCTCCCTCCCTCCCCCTCCCCATATCTCACCCCCCCACTACTCTTCACCCCCCACCTCCTTTATCACTCTATCCTTCCTTCTCTCCACCTCCCCTCTCTTCATTTACCCTCTTTTCCACATCTCCCTCTCTTTCACCTCCACTCCCCATCCCCCACCTCCTTTATCCCTCTTTTTCTCCACCTCTCTCTCTACCACTCTCTTCCTACACACACACACACACACACACACACACACACACATCGGAAGAGGACCAGGCAGGGCTGCAAACAGACCTGGACAAGCTCGACATCTGGTCTAGCAATTGGCTTTCGAATTCAATCCCTCCAAATGCAAAGTCATGAGGATCGGAGAAGGGCAAAGAAGACCGCTGACAGAGTACAAGCTAGGCGGACAAAGGCTACAAACCTCGGCAAAGGAGAAAGACCTTGGAGTGAGTATAACGCCAAGCACGCTCCGGAGGCACACATCAACCAGATAACTGCGGCAGCATATGGGCGACTGGGAAACCTAAGATTAGTTCCGTTTCCTTAACAAGGAATCGTTCAAGACACTGTATACCGTGTACGTCAGGCCCATACTAGAATATGCAGCACCAGTCTGGGAAACCCCCACCTGGTCAAGCACGTAAAGAAACTAGAGAAAGTGCAAAGGTTTGCGACAAGGTTAGTTCCACAACTCAGGGGTCTGTCTTATGAAGAAAGATTGAGGGAAATAGGACTAACAACACTGGAGGAAAGAAGGGTCAGAGGAGACATGATAACGACATACAAAATACTGCGGGGAATTGACAAGGTAGACAGTGACAGGATGTTTCAGAGAGGGAACACAGAAACAAGGGGACACAACTGGAAGCTGAAGACTCAGATGAGTCAAAGGGATGTCAGGAAGCATTTCTTCAGCCACAGAGTAGTCAGGAAGTGGAATAGTCTAGAGAAAGATATAGTAGAGGCAGGAACCATACATAGTTTTAAGACAAGGTATGATAAAGCTCATGGAGCAGGGAGAGCAGAGACCCAGTAGCAGACAGCGAAAGAGGCGGGGCCAGGAGCTGAGTCTCGACCCTGCAACCACAATTAGGTGAGTACAATTAGGTGAGTACACACACACACACACACGTAGTGGAGGCAGGCTCCATACATAGCTTTAAGAAGAGGTATGATAAAGTTCATGGCGCAGGGAGAGTGACCCAGTAGCGGCCAGTGAAGAGGCAGGGCCAGGAGCTATGACTCGACCCCTGCAACCACAACTAGGTGAGTACAACTAGGTGAGTACACACACACACAGGACCCTGTACACTGTGTACGTTAGACCCATATTGGAAATATAAGCACCAATTTGGAACCCACACCTAGCCAAGCACGTAAAGAAACTAGAGAAAGTGCAAGGTTTGCAACAAGACTAGTCCGGAGCTAAGGGTATGTCCTACGAGGAGAGGTTAAGGGGGAGAAGCATTTTTCGATATATAAAAAATTAAAATTGAAAATTATGGAAAAATTTTTTTTCTTACTAAAAATAGTGCATCATTCTGGCAATGTTGATGCAATCTGCTTATTTCTATCATATTTCTAAGTATGTTTATACAAAAAAGTATTTTTTGTTCTTGCGTCAGCAAAAGACATGTTGCTGATTAGTCAGTTTTTTTTTTACACCCTAAAATTGCATTTTTTATGATTGTTTCATTTTAAATACACTACATGGCAACCTCTGTGAGGAGTGGTGTGTGTGTGTGAGCTCAGACACCTCTCAGTTGCCTTGCAGCCTTCGATAAGCATGGTGGGATGTACTGCTCTGTAGGGGGCGAACCACTTCCCAAGTGTTGTAGTGTCAATATCTCAGGAGTAAGTTAATGACATTGTAATCCGATTTATGCAAAGAGTATTTATCATATCACATGATTCTTTCGAGGGTTATAGAGGAATGATGGTTCTATCGAACTAGAGAGCGATTTTGCAATATGTTTTACGGTTTCTTGATAGTGTTTTTTCTTTTCCCAAACAAATTAAAAAAACACGTATTTCAATAATTCGTATAAGGCAATCTATTGAGAGGAAGCTCAACTGCCCTGTAGTTCTATAGCCTAACTCTTCCTCTTCATCTGATCTAAATTAGAACATTGTATGTCGTACCAATTTTGTAGAAATGGGATTGCCATAAGCTCTATCAAATAGGGCATTTTATTTTTTTCTATATAACTCTAAGGCAAAACGTCACTAAAAACTCAGTGTCTATGTTTCAAATGCTGCTTAATTCAAGAGAATATTCCCAATGAAATATTTGCATAATAAAAAAAAAGGTAAAAATGCTCCTCCTCCTCCTGACGACACTGGAGAACAGGAGAGTTAGGGGACATAATAACGACATATAAAATACTGAGAGGAATTGACAAAGGGGGACAGGGACAGAATGTTCCAGAGATGGGACACAACAACAAGGGGACACAGTGGAAGTTGAAGACTCAGATGAATCACAGGGATGTTAGGAAGTATTTCTTCAGTCACAGAGTGGTCGAAGTGGAATAGTTTGGGAAGCGATGTAGTGGAGTCAGGTTCCATACATAGCTTTAAGAATAGGTATGATAAAGCTCATGGCGTAGGAGAGTGACAAAGTAGCGGCTAGTGTAGAGGCGGGGCCAGGAGCTATGTCTCGACCCCTGCAACAACTAGGTGAGTAACATATGATGGATGGAGACTCAGTAGTGATCAGTGAAGAGGCAGGGCCAGGAGCCGAGTCTCAACCCCTGCAACCACAATTAGGTGAGTGTAACACACATATATCACAGTCTAGTGTCTAATTGACATGTGCCTAGAACAAAATGGTAACTAACACATGTACATATACACACACATACACAGACACATACACACACACACACACACACACATACACACACACACACACACACACACACACATACACACACATATACAACAGGCCTAGTGTCTAATCAACATGTGCCTAGGAAAATGGTAACTAACACACACACACACACCAATACTAAAACCTAACGAAAAAATAAATGGGGGCTCAGAGGGTAAATTGAAGGCTCAAGGGATCAGAGGATGATGGTCCTGGCAGGAAGAAAGGATGGAAGAGCAATGTAAAAGGATGGACCAAGAGTCGGAGAGCAAACTAGGTGAGCTTTCTGCAAAATGGAGAAGAGGATGGAGGCAGAGAAGAAGAAATGGATTCACAAGCTGAAGCCACAGAACCAGGGTAGAGACCCTAGAATATGAGGTAAATATGCAGAAGCAAGTTACAGGGCCCCTTAATTAAGGGAGGTTACTTGATGCTGGTGAGGGGCTCTTGATCTAGGGAATTGGATCTGTGCTCCAGTTCCCTAAATTAAGCCTGAATACCTTCCACCCCTCCCCACAGGCACTGTATAATCCTATGGGGTTTTGCGCTTCCCCATGATTATAATAATAATAAAGTTACAGGGCTATTGCCCACAGGAGACATGGCATTTGAAGCAGGTACACCCCTATTAAATGAAGAGCCCAATGGAAAGGAGACAAGTCTTATGCTAAAACCCAATCAGTCCACCAAACAAAGCTGAGGAATGTAGGGGGGGAGCTGCTAGAAGCAGGGATAGCAGTGATTGGGGAGAAGGTAGGAAGGTGACAGGTCCCATGCAGAGGCACGAACATGCCATCATGAGTTACAAGAAAAATAAGTGAGACAATGGCAATGTACAAACAGGACCCAGAGAGACAGAGGGGAAAGGGGGAAAGGGAGGAGGAGAGGAGAAGTCACTGTTTATTCATGGGCTTCAGGAGAGCAAAGGGAGGACACATAATGAAAAATGGCAGAAAGAAAAACAGGAGATTAAAAACATCATCAAACAAACAGGCAAGGAGGATATGACTGAGATAGCAAATTTTCAGAGAATAATAAAGTACTTGAAGGGAAGAAATTAGCCTGTCAAACTGATGGTGTGGAACAGGATCCTGCAAGAGAAACCACAGCTGAAGGAATCAATCATCATTCAATAGGGTGTTCCTAGACAGTGACAGAACAAGAACAGAACGACAGCAGCTAAGGAAGAAGACACAGAAATGAAAGGGGCTAGGAAGAGAAATAAGAACAAAGCAGATGGCAACCAGAGCCAGGCAGTGCAACAAGTGCAAGCAGACACAGAACCATCAGAACCCCACAGCCAAACACACTATCCCGACACAAACCACAATCCACACTTACAGCCCTCACCCCACAATATGCTGTAGAATCCCATAGCACACTACCCACCCCACAGCCCCACAGACCCCAGAACACAGTGTTGGAGAGAAACTGAAGGTATGGACCACCAACGCTGATGGAATAACGAATAAGTGGGAGGAGTGGCATGAAAGAATCAAAGAGGCATCAATGACATAATAGCTCTCACAGAATGATAACAGATACCATCTTTCCAATGGGATATCAGATCCTGAGGAAAGACAGAGGGTGTGGAGAAGTGGCACTGCTCATCAAAAAAACCTCTTTAAGGGGGGCTCTTTGTCGTGCTAAAGAGGCTATCGGTCTGAGGAATTGGACCTCTTGGTCTTCTTCCTCAGACCGAACCTAATTACCCCCCAATCCCCCTCCCCTATCCCATCTTCAACATCCTCCCTTTTCCCTTTCCTCCTCTCATCCCTCCTTATTCTCTTCCCATTTGAGCCTTTTGGGATTCTCTCCACAGGCATTCTGGTTCCTAGGTAGGGGAAGGATACCGTGTTCCATCCCATTCCATTGCGGTTCTTGGCAGTGGTGTAGTTTGGCATGGAATCTGGATCGCCTGGGGATGTCCCGATCCCTCTCCAGTCTTCTGGAGTGTGGCTTTGGGTGTCTTTCGGGCGATGGGTGTATCTCGGGAGGCCACCTTTTGGATTTTGGGGGTGGTGGCCAAAGGAGGTATGCTCTGTGGCGGTGTCTGGCCACCCTCTTTTGTCCACTGAGGTGGCTCAGTGGATGTGAGGTTGGTATCCCGCATTGCTGGTTTACTGGCATGAAGGGTATGGCACAGGTTCCATGCCATATCTGCACTGCTTGCGGTGCTGAGGTTCTCATGGGCATGGGGGGAGATTCATGCCCTTTCATTCCTCCTAGGAGCTATTCCTCCACGTGCCCCCTTTTTATTCTACTTTTTCTTTTTATTTTCTATTCTTCTTTTTTTTTCTTCAAAAAACAAAAAGAAAGACGTAACCTCAACCATGGACGTCCTACTCCATGAACCTACTACCCCAGGCCCTTCCTGATACCTCACCCTGTTCTGACCCTGCCTCATTATTGGACCACTCTTTGGACATTTCCAGTACCTGTAACCTCTTGCTGGTGCCGGTTCATCACCTGCTTCAGGTAGCAGGGTTCCAACTGGCCCTTTGATATGTCTGACCACCGCTCTACTTTGACTATGCTTCCAACTCTGGTCCACATCTAAACGCCCAAGACCCTTACATGATGATACTTCGTTACTTCATTCTCATTCAGCTCAGAAACGACCGGCTTGTCACGCACTTCCTTAAACACTGTGTTTCACACTACACAATGGACTAAGTTTTTTACTCAGAGACCGACTTCTTCTACTGCCTATCTTTCCAATCATAAAAACAAAAAAAGGCACAATACCGTGACTGGAACAATACACACAACCCCCACATATAAAAAGAGAGGAGCTTACGACGACGTTTCGGTCTGACTTGGACTATTTTACAAAGTCACACTAACACACAGGACAGGAAGAAGGGGTATTTATAGGCAGGCAGACAGGGAAGGCACAAGAAAGTGGTGTAGGGGTAATAATGGAGGTAGTAGTGAGTGATAGTAGTAGTAGTAGTGGAGTCAGTCATATTCTAGGAAAGGAGGACTGCAATGAAGCTGGTGGCCCGCATAGGGTAAGAACAACAACACAGAGGGGTTAAATGAAAATAAAATAAAGAAGGACAAATACAAGGCAAAAGAAAAGAAAGAAAACACAGAGGAGAAAGGAGAAGGAAGAGATAGAAGGAAGGAATCAGGTTAAGTCACGGGTGTTCTGAAGTTTGGAGCATTTAACAATATAATGGGAGAGGAAAGCATCTACAGAGACAAAGCCAGGGCTAAGATTCATACAGGGAAAGTTGTGTATAAAGGGGGGATTCAACCAGACGGCGACTGTGAAAGTTGGACGTAGGGTAGACAGTTTTAGCAGAAGACCAATCAATAGGATGACTGTGATCTCTGACATGACAGAAAATAGCATTATTAGTGTCAAGCTAACACTAGATTCTCCTGGTGTCTACTCTATTTCTGTACATCCTGTCCTCTTCAGTACTTTGGAGAAACTGGCCGATCTCTTTCTGACAAACTTAGGGAGCACAAAAATAGTGTTAGGCTTCCTTGATCCAAGGGATTACAATTGTTGCTGCAGTGAGAACAGAAAAAGAGATATGGCGTGTGTAAGTGCCCTGGCTCTGTTGGCAATGCTCTCGCTTCACACAATGAGTATCTGTGGTTAATTTCCGGCACGGGTGGAAACGTTGGCATGTTTCCTTACACCTGCTGTCCCTGTCCACCTAGCAGCAAGTAGGTACCTGGTTGTTAGTTGACTGGTGTGGATTTCATCCTGTGGGACAAAATTGAAGGACCCCAATGGAAATAAGACAGACATTCCTTGAAAACGCACTGACTTTCTTGGGTTATCCTAAGTGGCTAACCTCCCCGGGTTAAAAATCCAAATAAATCTTGTTTTGTGATTGTTGCAATATAGATTATCATTTACTACTGACCAATCTGTGGAGGCACTAGTTAGATAAGTACACTTTCCTGCATGATAATGATAACAAAGAGCGGTACTTATTTTTAACAGCACAATTTCCAGCAGCCTCTTCCTGGCATCGCTTTTGTAGTTGCTGTAACTGTGTTCACATCGGCTGTTGATGAGTGAGTAAAAATATTAAATTTTGCCCAAAGGAGCATATATTTCAGTATATCACATTGATTACATGTGATGCTGATGGATATTCACTGGTGTTTTGGGTTGACACTAAAAATGACGGTCTCTAGGGTGGAATATTCTTCTGACATTAACCTAAACACTGCAGTGTTCTGGGGCAAATGAAAAGGGAATAAAACCTGCCTGACTCATAGCTGAGTCCTGTGTCATTGGTGCGACACGAGGCTGATATCGGTGTCTTGTTAGTTGACTAAGGAAGTGTCTCGGGAAGTGTTGCACTGATGTTCGCCACGACACGTCGGAATGTTATTTCCTAATCACACCGCTTCACTATTGTCATTACTATCACTTATGAGTTTCGTGGAATTATCCACAGTAGGAAGAAAGCTAAATAACACTGTCTACTTCAGCACTCCCAATGTCCAATCAAGAAAGTCACAAGGAGACACCATAAGCACTACGTGATTAATTCTACCGCGAATTTCCTGACTCGTATAAGGGAACTAGTCTAACTTTCCTAGTTTCTTGAGATTGTCAGAATGAACAAGAGTCAAAAACACACTGGTTACTGCCGTCTCTTTGTCCTTTTGTAATAAGGCAGCAATGCTACATACTGCAACCAGAATTAACACAAGAGGGCCATATCCTTGTCATTTAGTCGTGGGCATGTTTTCCCTTAATTTTCCTGCGATGGGGAAGAGTAATTACTCTCATTTAACACTCATCGTGTAGTTGCTCAGGAATTCTGGACCACTATGACAAGGTCCTGGATGCTCTAGAGGACAAACAGAATGCAGATGTTATATACAGACTTTGCAAAAGCTTTTGACAAGTGTGACCATGGTGTGATAGCACAAAAAATGCGTGATAAAGGAATAACAGGAAAAGTTGGTAGATGGATCTATAATTTCCTAACAAGTAGAACACAAAGAGTAGTAGTCAACAGAGAAAAGTCTGAGGCAGCTAATGTGAAAAGCTCTGTTCCACAAGGCACAGTACTCGCTCCCATCCTGTTCCTCATCCCATATCGGACATAGACAACGATATAAGCCACAGTGCCGTGTCTTCCTTTGCAGATGACACCGAATCTGTATGACAGTGTCCACCGTTGAAGACACTGCAAGACTCCCAAACAGACATAAACCAAATCTTTAAATGGGCTGCAGAAAACAAATGAAGTTCAATGATGAGAAATTTCAATTACTCAGATACGGAAAACGTGGGAAATTAAAATCTCATCGGAGTACAAAACTAATTCCAACCACACAACAGAGCGAAAAGCTAATGTCAAAGACCTGGGAGTGATCATGTCGAGGATCTCACCTTCAAGGACCATAACACCGTAGCAACGCATCTGCTAGAAAATGACAGGATGGATAATGAGAACCTTTAAAACCAGGGATGCAAAGCCCATGTTGACACTTAAAAAATGCTTGTTCTATCTAGGCTGGAATATTGCTGCACACTAACTGCACCTTTCAAGGCAGGTGAAATTACTGACCTTGAAAATTTCAGAGAACCTTCACGGCACGCATAACTGCGATAAACCACCCAAATACTGGGAACGCTTGAAGTTTCTAAACCTGTACTCCCTAGAACGCAGGCGGGGGAGATACATTTGTTATACACGTGGAAAATTCTCGAGGGATTAGTACCAAACTTACACACGAGAATCACTCCCAGAAAGCAAAAAGACCGGCAGGCGATGTAACATCCCCCAATGAAAAGCAGGTGCCACTAGCACGTTGAGGGACAACACAATAAGTGTCAGGGGCCCAAGACTGTTCAACTGCCTCCCCCGCATACATCAGGGGATTACCAACAAACCCCGGCTGTCTTCAAGCAGGCACTTGACAGGCACCTAAAGTCGGTACCTGACCAGCCAGGCTGTGGTTCGTAGTTGGACTGCGTGCCCAGCAGTAACAGCCTGGTTGATCAGGCTCTGGTCCAACATGAGGCCTGGTCAAGACCGGGCCGCAGGGGCGTTGACCCCTGGAATTCTCTCCAGGTAAACTCAGGTAAACTCCAGGAGAGGTCGGCATAAAGACATCTGGTACATACATCTGGTTCTAATAAAGATGTTGAAGGACAAAGTAGAGTCCACCAGCCCTTGTGAGAGGGCTAAGGGGGCGAGGATACCCCTTTTCTGGAGAATTTTCCACATTGAAGACACGCAAGACTACAGACAAACATCAACCAAATCTTTAAATGGGCCACAGAAAACAATATGAAGTTCATTGATGAGAAATTTCAATTACCCGATATGGAAAATGGAGGAAATTAAAACTATATAGGAGTATAAACAAATTCCAAACACAATAGAGCGAAAAACTATTGTAAAAAACCTGGAGTGATCGTCCCCGAGGATCTCACCTTCAAAGACCATAACATTGTATCAATCGCATCTGCAAGAAATATGACAGGATGGATAATGAGAACCTTCAAAACTAGGGATGCAAAGCCCATGATGACACTCTTCAGGTAGCTTGTTCTGTCTAGGCTGGAATATTGCTGCATCTAACAGCACTTTTCAAAGCAGGTTAAATTGCTGACCTAGAAAATGTACAGAGAACCTTCATGGCACACACAACTGCCATAAAACACCTTAGGTTACTGGGAACGCTGAAGTTCTAAACCTGTACTCCCTGGAATGCAGGCGGGAGAGATACATGATTATATACACTTGGAAAATCCTAGACGGATTAGTACCAAACTTGCACACGAAAATCACTCCCTACGAAACTAAAAACTCGGCAGATGATGCAACATCCCCAATGAAAAAACAGGTGCCCTGGCACGATAAAGAGAAAACACAATAAGTGTCAGGGCCCCAAGACTGTTTAACTGCCTTGCAGCATACATAAGGGGATTACCAATAGACCCCTGTCTTCTTCATGAAGGGGCTGGACAGGTACCCAAAGTCAGTACCCGATCTGCCAGGCTGTGGTTCACATTGGGCGTCAGAGTAGAAGCTGCCAGAAGTCACCAGTTTCTCCAACATGCAAGTCATACTTTTATAAATTACACTATTTTAACTTAAATGTCTAGTTGGTCGGTCGGTCGGTCGGCAGGCCCATTAGCAAATTATTATATAAAAAATATATATATAGATACCAAAGCGTGACACCAAATATATAAATAAATACACATCGGTAATTATTATACAGTGTAGATGGAATATATTACAAACTGAAAATTATAGTCAAATTTTTCTTAAAGTCAATAAATTTGAGGGTCGATCACCATGCCCAGCCCTTCTAGGGCAGGGTAGGTGCCAAGGCTGGAGCTTGCTACCATCTGCGGCTCGCACGCCTGCCCTTCCCGTCAGCCTCCTTGGGGCGGGGAAGGTGGCAGACCAGAGAGGCCTTGCATTTATCTACCTACCTGCCTCGTGCTGGTGGGGGAATGTGGCTAGGCCTGGGGCCAGTTGGTCCTGCCGCTGAGGGTACCTCCTCCCATGGGAGACATAGGTCTCGCTACTCCCCGACAAGGAGTCGGAGCTGGTCCCATCTGGTAAAGACCTGGGCCGGGAGAATTCCCGGCAATCAACACCTCCTCCTCCTAAATTTGAGAAAAATAAACAGACATCTTCGAAACCTAGCAATTTTTTTTTTTTAAAACTTCTGTTTAT
This sequence comes from Cherax destructor, assembly GCA_009830355.1. Lineage (NCBI taxonomy): Eukaryota > Metazoa > Arthropoda > Malacostraca > Decapoda > Parastacidae > Cherax > Cherax destructor. Next base: position 22,077 of record WNWK01012396.1, on the reverse strand, counting down.
CATTCATTTTAGTTCATTTCTTATTTGCAATTTAATTTAATTTCCATGTTAAGGGCCCACCAAACCAAAAGTGCCCTGGGCCCCCCAAGGTCTAAATCCGGCCCTGCAAGTAGTCGCCCTGTTTTGATAGATGTGTTGAAGATTGTTAGTGGTACATAGCGCCTCTGCTTCCTCTCTCAAAATCCATGGAGTGATGTTATCCGGCCCCATCGCCTTTGAGGTATCTAGGTTGTATTATTGCCCCACCTCTCCGTCTTTTCGGAGTTCCTTCATCTCCTCTGTGATCTCCTTTTCTTCCTTCCTCAGCCTGATTACCTGGTCCTTGATTGTTGTTTTCCTCTTGATGTGGCTGTTCAACACCTTCAGGTAAGATTTGGATTTCGCTGATATGTCATTTTTCCGTATTGTCATTGGGCCTCCTTCTTACCTGTGCATATTCATATCTGGCTCTACAAATGCTCTTCCTTTTCTCCTGGGCCCTTTCCTTCTATACTTCTTTCAATCTCTAACCACTTGATTTTGGCCTCTCTACACCTTTGAGTGAACCAAGGGCTTATCCTGGCCTTCTCGTTATTTCTGTTACCCTTGGGTACAAACCTCTCCTCAGCTTCCTTGCATATTGTTGTCACATATTCCATCATCTCATTTACTGACTTCCTGCCAGTGCTGTTCCACTGAACATCGTGCAGGAAATTCTTCATGCCTCTGTAGTCCCCTCTTGTAGTTTGGCTTCCTTCGTCCAGCCCTTCCTGCTTCCCTCTCTACTTGTAACTTTACTATGTATTCGAAGCTCAGAACCACATGGTCACTGGCCCCAAAGGGTCTTTCATATGTGATGTCTTCAATATCTGCACTACTCAAGGTGAATATTAGGTCCAGTCTTGCTGGTTCATCCTCTCCCTCTCTCTGGTAGTGTCCCTTACGTGTTGGTACATGAGGTTTTCCAGTACCACCTCCATCATCTTAGTTCTCCATGTTTCTGGGCCCCCATGTGGCTCTAAGTTCTCTCAGTCAATTTCTTTCTGATTGAAGTCACCACAATCAGTAGATTTGCGCTTCTCGTAGGAGCCCTTCTGGCCACTTCTTTATCATACTTGCCTTGGCATTCTGCTGTTCTGTGGTGGATTATACATCACTGCTCCACCTTGGGACCTCCAGACTGAAGTGTTCCATTATGTAGTCTCTTGCTTCTCCTCTACCTCCTCTCTCCAGCTCATTAAAATCCCATTGATTTTTTGATGATTATTATTATAATCAAAAGAAGCTCTAAACCACAAGGGTCATACAGCACAGCAGGGCGGGGCAGGATGCAGGGATATTGCGTAGCAAGAGGGAGAGGATGATTATTAGGTTATGGAGTGTAACAGGGCAGTGGATAGTGCAGGGATAGAGGGTAGCAAGAGATTGAGGTAGAAAAGAATTGAGGGGATTTTTATTATAATCAAAAGAAGCGCTAAACCAAGGGGTCATACAGCGCCGCATGGAAAAGTAGGATGCAGGAAGAATGGATTGTAAGAGGGAGAGAGGTGATTAGTAGGGTATAGAGTGTAGTAGGGTAGTGGATAGTCAAGGATAGAGTATAGCAATAGATTGAGGTAGAAGGGACTGAGGAGGTGCTAGAGGTATAAACTTCAGAGTTTGTGTAGTAAGTCAGTTGCTGTCAAAAGTCAATGAGAGAGTCAGGGATTCAAGGAGGGCCCATCGCCAAGAAGGGAACGTAAAGAAAGGGCCGCAGAGCGAAGACGCCGTTGGAGGTAAATTCTGCGTGCTCGTTGATAGAGTGGGCAGTCCACAGAATATGGTGAAAGACACTGGAACCTGACAATGCTCACAGAGGACAGGGAGCTTCTTCATGAGATACCTGTGAGTAAGACGAGTGTGGCCGATGCGAAGACGGGAGAGTGTAGTCTCCCAACCTCGACATTGGTGACAAGAAGGCCAGAAACCTATACTCTGTTTAATAGAATAAAGTTTGTTATTTGCAGGTCAGGCCAGCGTTGTTGCCAATGGGTGAAGGTGGGTAGCAATGACCGCAAAATAGTCCGTAAAAGGAACACTTCTATATGAAACTGGAAGGTCATGTACTGCTGACCGCGCAGCAGTGTCTGCCTGTTCATTGCCCTGTACGTCAACATGACCAGGGACCCAACAAAAAACAATATATTTGTGCTTGCTAGAGATACGGCGTAAGCAAAGGTGGATATGAAGAACTAGGGGGTGAGGTGTTTTACGCATAGCCTGTAAAGCACTAAGGAGTCTGAAACGACCACAAATGGTGACACAGGCATAGATGCATCCTACTTTCCTGCGGCGCTGTATGACCCTGTGGTTTAGCGCTCCTTTTGATTATAAGAATAATAATAATGCAATACGGATAAGTGCCACAAGAATGGCATACAATTCAGCCGTAAATATGCTAGACGAGGGTAATAGATGCCTCGCACGACTCTGTCCAGGAATACTGCTGCAAATCCGACACCGTCAGATGACTTTGAACCATCGGTGTACACTGCGATGGCATGAGAATGAGAACGAAGTGGTCTAGAAAAAAGAGCGAAGCCGCTGTAGGTAGTTGGGCTTTCACGCAAGGTAGAGGAATAAAACAGACACGGACAGCAGGAACTGAAGGGAAGACAAGAGTGAATGTAGACGAAGAGAAAAGTGACGAATAAACAGGGGCGACGGACAAATAAAGAGCGTCTACTAACATCTGTGACAATCCTATACATGGAAGGATTACGGAGGTCATGGGAGCGAACATAATAGCGAATGCAATAGGCATCATGGCGATTGGACAAGGATGGAATGCTCGCTTCTACATAGAGGCTCTCAACCGGGGAAGTACGAAATGCACCAAGGCATAAACGCAATCCCTGGTGATGTATGGGATTAAGGCTAGAGAGAGTAGCAGGGAGGCCACCGAATATATCTGGTCACCGTAATCGAGTTTCGACAAAATTAGGGCTGAATGTAGGTGGAGGAGAGTGCTACGATCAGCCCCCATGAAAAGATGTGCGAGGGTTTTGAGGAGGTTCAGCCGGCTATGACAAGTTTCCTTCAGAGAGGTAATATGAGGTTTCCAGGACAATCAACGGTCAAACAGGAGGCCGAGAAACCTGACTGTATCACGTTCTGGGATACGTGAGCCGTATAGGTACAACGGATGATCAGAGACCACTGAACGTCTAGTAAACGTAATTTGATGAGTTTTGCCACTAGAAAATTTAAACCATGAGTGGTGGCCCAATCGGAAACTCAGTTGATGGCATGCTGGAGCGAAACTGCAATGAGGTGACAGTCAGCACCCGCACAGGCTATAGCAAAGTCATCCACATTGCCTCGGAGTTTGCCTCGGAGGCCTAAAGAGTGGGCCTGGGCCAATATATTATACTTCCAAGTTGTGTCATAAGCCTTCTCAAGGTCGAAAAAGATGGCGATAACCAAGTGGTTATTAGCAAAGGCATTACAAATATACGTATCCAAGCGCAGCAAGGGGTCAATGGCAGAACGGCCCTTACGAAAGCCATATTGACTAGTGGAGAGACTACTGTGAGTCTCTAAATACCACATCAAACGTCTATTAACTAGACGTTCCATCACCTTGCAAACTGCAATGGTAAGAGCGATGGGACGGTAGTGGGAGGTATCATTTCAAGTAGTACCCTGTTTGCGAAAAGGGAGAACAATAGCAGACTTCCACAGTTGGGGAACTCCTTGCGGACAGCAAGAGCAGACTGATGTAATGCTGTAGCATACGAATATGTATGCCATATGGCCCAGCTGTCGATGATCGGCAAGCGGAGAGTGTTGCCTCCAGTTCTTGAAGGGTAAAAGGCACATTATAAGATTCTTCTCTGAAAGAAGAAAAATCTAAGGGCTTTAACTCGCTGGCAGACTTAGAAGAAAGGAACGAGGGGCATAGATGGAGCCCCTGAGAAATGCGGACCAGATGATTACCAATTTCAGTGGCAACAACAAGAGGGTGTGCTATATCGACACCGGTAACACGAAGAACAGGAGCCAGGTCGGGGGAGAATTTACCACTCAATTTCTGCACTTTCTTCCAGACTGCACTGATCGAGGAAACCGAAGTGACAGTAGAAATGTATTCCCGCCAGCAACTGTGTTTAGCGTCACAGATGACACAGCAAGCAATTGTTCTCTTCTGTGTAAAATCAAGGAGTCTCTCTGTGGTTCTGTTGTACCGGTACCTGCCCCATGCAGCACCTTTCAAACGTACTGCCCGAGCACAAGCAGGAGATTGCCAAGGCACATACTTCTCAGAATGCTTGCCCGAGGTTTGGGGTATAGAATGTGAAGCTGCAGTTAAGACTGAGGTCGAGAAGAGGTGTAAAATCTCATCAATGGAGGATGAGGAAGGAGCCTCATGAAAAGCAGTAAGATGCGCTTAAAGATCCCAATTCGCCTGGTCAAATTGCCAGCGTGGGCTATGAGGACGTGGTGAATACGAAGGAGAAGTAAGGATGATTGGAAAATGAGCACTGTCATGCAAGTCGGGAGGACAGACCAGGTGAAGTCGAGGACAGTTGAGGAAAAGCAGATGGATAGATCGATGCAAGAGAAAGAATGAGTTCGAGGATCAAAATGGGTAGGAGTACCCGTATTTAAGACATGGAGGGGGAGAGAAGCAAGAAATGCCTCCAGCTGAACACCACGGGAGTCACAGTGCGACCCTCCACAGAGAAAATGGTGTGCGTTAATATCGCCAAGTAACAGAAGGGGTGGCGGCAAGGAAGAAACCAGAAAATCAACATCTGGGATAGACAATGCCCGCGAAGGGGAGAAATATAAAGAACAGAGTGTATACCACTTATGCAAGTGGATATGGGCTGCAGTGTAATGAAGAGAAGAACGCACATAGAGCTGACGGTATGGAATGCCAGTGCGTATAAGAAGAGCACTTTCGTTAAAGGTTCCATCGGAAAAAGGATCCGATGAATATAACAAATCATAGCCTGAAAAGTGCCGGATAACAGCGGATTGTAATTTGGGTTCTTGCAAACAGACCCCGACCGGGAAAAACTGGGAGAGCAACACCTGAAGCTCACCCCGGTTACCCCTGAGCCCTCGGATATTCCACTGCAAATAAGCCATGATGTATGGAGAGAAAGATATAAGTTGAAGTTAGAGGTATCTATGGACTAGGGTTAGAAAAGTCCACGTGTGGAGGCAGCGGAAAACTTGTAATCAGAGAAGGAGGGGGACGCTTTGAAGGAAGGAGGGGTGTAGACGGAGAAGAGAGAGGAGGAGAAACCGGAGGAGGAGCGGTGTCCATCAACGTTCCAGTCTCTGTAATGTATTCTGTGATAGCTTCCAGTGTTTCGGAAGACAAAGATGCAGAATAGGGACTACATTAGAAATGGAAGGAGGAGGGTGAGCAACCATCGGGGAGACTATAGACTGTACTAAAGTAGAGGGCGAGGAGATGTAAGAGGAAACTGTCAAAGGGGCTTGGGAGGGGACAGGAGTGGAAGCGGCCTGGGGAGGGGCAGTCAAGGAAGGAACGTGGGAGAGGACAGGGGATGAAGACATTGAACGAGGAGGAGGATGAACCTCCACACACGTTACAGAACTAGTCGGAGGTGAAGAACCCGGCAATGGGGATTTTTTGCCGGACTTATGAGAAGAAGGGGTGGTAAGGATTAGGTGGTGGACGAGGGCGTGTAGACACAGAACTGTGCGAGTGAGTAGAGGAAGGGGTGTGGACAGTATGGGATGCCGAGGTAGGGACCTTGGAGCCAAGAACAGCAAAAGGATTCGAGACAGGGGTGACTAAGGATGGGGCGACCACAGAGGAAGTCGCGGAAGTTGGGACCCCAGAAGTGGGGAACGTTTAGCAATGCGAGAATAGTTAATATGGAGAAGTCTCCCTTGAACTTGTGAGTTCATTACTGTGAGGGAAAAGTCCATAGATAGGAGTGATGAAAGTGGGAAGGTATGTAGAGTGATGGTTGAGTGGTAGTTTACTTGTCTAGTTGCTGCTATACCTCATCCCCCTTTTTCCACCCACCCGGTGAGAGGTGTAATGCTGGGCTCCGGCCACAGGTTGAAATCACTCGACTGACCACGCTCGACCTCACTGTAAGTACTTCACGGCTGCTCGTATCTTCATTATTTTATGTTCAAGAGCTTCACTCTTTAATTTGTTTGGAGCTTCACTCATCTTAAGCAACATTAACTTCTGCTCTGTCCTGCCTTGGTTTTTGGTAAAGTTATTTATTACAGTTTCACCATTTCTTTTAAAGACCTTATGCCTACTATGTAAATTAATACTAGAGTGGTGAGTGATTCTTGTGGTTTCTTTCACAGTCCTCTGTGTCCGCTCGGATCATCGGATTCAAGGCTGAGTGGGGGGCGGCGTACTCACCAATTGAGAAACAGAGTAACACCAATTCTTCGCTACACCAGTAGTTCCTAAGTCCACACTCTAGAAACCTCAGGCAACTGTACTTTACCAGGGGACAACTTTCACCTGAGTCCCTGACATCATTTGTGACATTGTGGATGTGGGAAAACTGTTGGATTTGTGGGAAACATCGAAACAACAACAATACAACCACGGAGTCTAACATGGATTCATTGCTTCTGTGTTAACAAGATCAACACGTGTAAATATGTAGCTTTGGATCAGATATATATATTTTTTGTTTTCATTTTTCTTAAGATAGGATTATTATAATCATATTTACGTATTTATTATTTACATTTCTTTCTATTAAAATAGTGTTTATTTTTCTTGTTATTATTGTCTTTTTCTATTATACTTTACCTAAGATTGGCAACAACCTTCACAATTACCATTGTACCTTGTTCAGCTATCAAAACTTTGGGGCCCAGTCTCTGGACCCATTATATACCTCTATAATCAGTAAATATCTTTGTAACTTGTCATGATTGTTACCAGATCTACCTGAGTTCATTACCTTTGTAACTTGCTCAGCTATCAAAACTTTGAGGCCAAGTCCCTGGACCTATTATGTACCTCTGTAATCGTTTGACTACCGCCCACAGGATGGGTATGAGGTGCATAATAAAGATGTTAAACTAAAACGTTGCCACTGAAATTGGTAATCACCTGGTCCGTATTTCTCAGGGGCTCCATCTATACCCCTCGTTCCTTTCTTCTAAGTCTGCCAGCGAGTTAGAGCCCTTAGACTTTTCTTCTCTCAGAGAAGAATCATATAATGTACCTTTTACCCTTCTGGAACTGGAGGCAACACTCTCCGCTTGCCGATCGTCGGCGGCTGGGCCTGATGGCATACATATTCGTATGCTACAGCATTTACATCAGTCAGCCCTTGCAGTCCTCTTACAACTATTTAATCTTATTTGGTCACAGGGAGTTCTTCCCCAGCTGTGGAAATCTGCTATTCTACGTTTCCACAAACCGGGTACTACAGGACATGATGCCTCCCATTACCGTCCCATTGCTCTTTAACATTTGACTGTCGTGAACTTCCCCCTCGGTCTACATTGCAGGTCACCGTTTACAAGTTCGAAAGGTGACCCCTACACCACAACAGTGTAGAAACTGCTGGCGTTTTGGTCATCCAGCGAAATATTGCAGGTCCATGGTCGAATGCCCAGTCTGTGGTGCCGACGACCATGCCAGTCCTTCTTGTAATCTATCTCCCTCTTGCCTTAACTGTCATGAGGCGCATCCATCGTATTCTCTCCGTTGTCAGGTTTACCTGAATGATCGGGAAATCCGTTGTCTTAAAGAGGCAGAAGGCTTCTCATATGCAATGGCCGTCTCTCATCTACGCCTTCAAGGGAGACTTCCCTGTATTAATATTCTCGCATTGCTAAACGTTGCCCCACTTGTGGGGTCCCAACTCTCCCGGCTTCCTCTGTGGTCGCCTTATCCTCAGTCACCCCTGTCTCGAATCCTTTTGCTGTTCTTGGCTCCGAGGTCCTTACCTCGGCATCCCATACTGTCCACACCCCTTCCTCTACTCACTCGCACAGTTCTGTGTCTACACACCTTCGTTCATAACTTAAACCTCAGCGCCCCCTTTCTTCTCATAAGTCCAGTAAAAAATCCCCATTGCCGGGTTCTTCACCTCCGACTAGTTCTGTAACGTGTGTGGAGGTTCATCCTCCTCATTCAGTGTCTTCATCCCCTGTTCTCTCCCACGTTCCTTCCTTGACTGCCCCGCCCCAATCCGCTTCCACTCCTGTCCCCTCCCAAGCCCTTTTGACAGTTTCCTCTTCCATCTCCTTGCCTTCTACTTTAGTACAGTCTATAGTCTCCCCGATGGTTGCTCACCCTAATTCCATTTCTAATGTAGTTCCCTATTCTGCATCTTTGTCTTCCGAAACACTGTAAGCTATTGCAGAATATATTACAGAGACTGGAACGTTGATGGACACCGCTCCACCTCCGCTTCCTCCTCCTCTCTCTTCTCTGATTACAGATCTTGCGTTTCCTCCACATGTGGACTTTTCTAACCCTAGTCCATAGATACCTCTAACTTCGACTTATATCTTTCTCTCCATAAATCATCGCTTATTTGCAGTGGAATATCCGAGGCCTCAGGGGTAACCGGGGTGAGCTTCAGGTGTTGCTCTCCCAGTTTTCCCCTGTTGGTGTCTGTTTGCAAGAACCAAATTGCAATCCTCTGTTATCCGGCCCTTTTCAGGCTATGATTTGTATTCATCAGATCCTTTTTCTGATGGAACCTTTAACAAAGGTGCTCTTCTTATATGCACTGGTGTTCCATACCGTCAGCTCTATGTTCATTCTTCTCTACATTACACCGCAGCCTGTATCCACTTGAATAAATGGTATACACTCTGTTCTTTATATCTCTCCCCTTCGCGAGCATTGTCTATCCCAGAAGTTGATTTTCTGGTTTCTTCCTTCTATTACTTGGCGATTTTAACGCACACCATTTTATTTGGGGAGGGTCGCACTGTGACTCCCGTGGCGTTCAGTTGGAGGCATTTCTTGCTTCTCTCTCCATCCATTTTTTAAAGTACTCCTACCCATTTTGATCCCCGAACTCAATCTTTCTCCAGCATCGATGTTTCCATCTGCTCGTCATCAACTGTCCTTGACTTCACCTGGTCTGTCCTCCCGGACTTGCATGATAGCGATCATTTCCCAATCATCCTTAGGTCCCCTTCGTATTCACCACCACCTCGTATCCCACGCTGGCAATTTGACCAGGCGAAATGGGACCTTTACGCACATCTTACTGCCTTTCATGAGGTTCCTTCCTCGTCCTCCATTGATGAGGTTTTACATCTCTTTTCGTCCTCCGTCTTCACGGCAGCTTCACATTCTATCCCCCAAACCTCAGGCAAGCATTCTCAGAAGTGCGTGCCTTGGTGGTCTCCTACTTGTGCTTGGGCAGTACGTTTGAAACGCGCTGTGTGGGGCAGATATCGGTATTACAGAACCACAGAACGACTCCTTGATTTTAAGCAGAAGAGAGCAATTGCTCAGTGTCATACGTGACGCTAAATACACTTTCTGCCGAGGTTACGTTTCTACGGTCACTTCGGCTTCCTCAATGAGTGCAGTCTGGAAGAAAGTGTGGAAATTGAGTGGTAAATTCTTCCCCGACCCGGTTCCTGTTCTTCAGGTTGCCGGTGTCGATATAGCACACCCTCTTGCCGTTGCCACTGAAATTGGTAATCATCTGGTCTGCATTTCTCAGGGGCTCCATCTATGCCCCTCGTTCCTTTCTTCTCACAGAAGAATTTTATAATGTGCCTTTTACCCTTCAAGAACTGGAGGCAACACTCTGCTTGCCGATCATCGGCAACTGGGCCAGACGGCATACATATTCGTATGCTACAGCATTTACATCAGTCTGCTCTTACTGTCCTCTTACGACTCTTTAATCTTATATGGTCGCAAGGAGTTATTCCCCAACTGTGGAAGTCTGCTATTGTTCTCCCTTTTCGCAAACCAGGTACTACGGGACATGATACCTCCCACTGCCGTCCCATCGCTCTTACCATTGCAGTTTGCAAGGTGATGGAACGTCTAGTTAATAGACGTTTGATGTGGTATTTAGAGACGCACAGTAGTTTCTCCCCTAGTCAATATGGCTTTCGTAAGGGCCGTTCTGCCATTGACCCCTTGCTGCGCTTGGATACGTATATTCGTAATGCCTTTGCCAATAACCACTTGGTTATCGCCATCTTTTTCGATCTTGAGAAGGCTTATGACACAACTTGGAAGTATATCTTGACCAAGGCCCACTCCTTAGGCCTCCGAGGCAATCTACCATTTTTCCTTAAGGCTTTCTTAACTGAAAGACATTTCCCTGTCCGGGTTAGTAATAAGCTTTCCCCGGACTTTCTCCAAGCTGAAGGTGTCCCTCAGGGTTGTGTTCTGAGCACAACACTCTTTCTCCTTGCTATAAATATTCTGGCATCAATTCTCCCATCCAACATTTGGTTATCGCTTTATGTGGATGACTTTGCTATAGCTTGTGCGGGTGCTGACTGTCACCTCATTGCAGTTTCCCTCCAGCATGCCATCAACCGAGTTTCCGATTGGGCCACCACTCACGGGTTTAAATTTTCTAGTGGCAAAACTCATCAAATTACGTTTACTAGACGTTCAGTGGTCTCTGGTCATCCGTTGTACCTATACGGCTCACGTATCCAAGAACGTGATACAGTCAGGTTTCTCGGCCTCCTGTTTGACCGTCGATTGTCCTGGAAACCTCAAATTACCTCTCTGAAGGCAACTTGTCATAGCCGGCTGAACCTCCTCAAAACCCTCGCACATCTTTCGTGGGGGGCTGATCGTAGTACTCTCCTCTGCCTGCATTCAGCCCTAATTTTATCGAAACTCGATTATGGTGACCAGATATATTCGGCGGCCTCCCCTGCTACTCTTTCTAGCCTTAATCCCATACATCACCAGGGATTGCATTTGGTTCTTCCCTGGTTGAGAGCCTCTATGTAGAAGCAAACATTCCATCCTTGTCCGATCGTCGTGATGCACATTGCATTCGCTATTATGTTCGCTCCCATGACCTCCGCAATCCTTCCATGTATAGGATTGTCACAGATGTTAGTAGACGCTCTTTATTTGTCCATCACCCCTGTTTACTTCGTCCCTTTTCTCTTCGTCTACATTCACTCTTGTCTTCCCTTCAACTACCACCTTTATACATTCATGTGACATCTCCCTTTTCCCTACCCCCTTGGGAAGTTCCTGCTGTCTGTGTCTGTTCTATTCCTCTACCTTGCGCGAAAGCCCAACTATCTACGGCGGCTTCTCGCTCTTTTTTTCTAGACCACTTCCGTTCTCATTCCCATGCCATCGCAAAATAAACCGATTGATCAAAGTCATCTGATGGTGTCGGATTCGCAGCAGTCGTCCCGGACAGCGTCGTGCGAGGACATCTATTACCCTCGGCTAGCATATTTACGGATAAGTGCCATTCATGTGGCACTTATCCGTATTGCATCTATGCCTGTGTCACCATTTGTGGGCGTTTCAGACTCCCTTAGTGCTTTACAGGCTATCCGTAAAATTGATACACCTCACCCCCTAGTTCTTCGTATCCAACTTTGGTTACGCCGTATCTCTAGCAAGCACAAAGATATTGTTTTTTGTTGGGTCCCTGGTCATGTTGACATACAGGGCAATGAACAGGCAGACACTGCTGTGCGGTCAGCAGTACATGACCTTCCAGTTTCATATAGAGGTGTTCCATTCACGGACTATTTTGTGGTCATTGCTACCCACCTTCGCACCCGTTGGCAACAACGCTGGTCTGACCTGCTGAATAACAAACTTCATTCTATTAAACCGAGTATAGGTTTCTGGCCTTCTTCTTGTCACCAATGTCGAGGTTGGGAGACTACACTCTCCCATCTTCACATCGGCCACACTCGTCTTACTCACGGGTATCTCATGGAGAGGCTCCCTGTCCCTCTCTGTGAGAATTGTCAGGTTCCAGTGTCTGTTCGACATATTCTGTTGGACTGCCCCCACTATCAACGAGCACGCAGAATTTACCTCCAACGGTTTCTTTGCTCTGCGGCCCTTTCTTTACCTTCCCTTCTTGCTGATGAACCCTCCTTTAATTCTGACTCATTGAATTTTTGACAGAAACTGACTTACTACACAAACTCTGATGATCATACCTCTAGCACCTACCCTCTATCCCTGCACTATCCACTGTCCTGCTGCACTCCATACCCTACTAATCATCCATCTCCCTCTTACAATCCATTCTCCCTGCATCCTGTCCTGACCAGCCGCGCTGTATAACCCCTGTGGTTTAGCGCTTCTTTTGATTATAATAATAATCGACGAAGTAGCTTTGATACGGTCAGTCCCTCAGCTTGGAGAAGAGTTCAGTTCCATTTTCTGGAACAGTGTGAAGCTGGAGCATAGAAAATCTTGAAGATGACAGAAGAGGCGGGGCCCACTAGTAAAATCAAGAATGTAAGAATTGAGAGGTACTCTAGGAAGCCTACTGGCCCGTGCTAAGCAAGTCCCTCTCAAATCCAATTTTTTTTTTACTCGTAACTAGTGATTAGGCTTAACTATTCTCTAGGCTGAGGTACTGGCCACCTCAGAACTACTAAGTCGAGAGTTATGGATTTATTATATCTCTACATCTCCACTGTTTGTACTGTCTCCTCTGTATTCGACTGAAGATGCCTACTGTATGAGTGAAACGCTTCGACAACAAAGATATCAAACCGTTGCACGTGTGTCTCACCCATCTACTTGTGGCTTTTATATACCATTTTTATACTTACAGGGCTAGTCATTATGCCTCCCTTTCCCCACACATACCAAAACACAAACACATACCATGAAAGATTATAATATAAATATTTGCACACTTACTGAGGTTTAAATACTTGGTACTGCCTCCTTTACGCTTAATCACGTCCCTCAGCAATGTAGGAAGACTCTCACACAAACTCTTGAGGGTTTGTAGAGATATATTATTCCATGCCTCATGCAGAGCAGCCTCCAGCCGCAGGATGGAACTGATATCCTTGCTCAGTAAACTTCGTTTCACTATTGACCAGAGGTTCTCAATAGGGTTTAGGTCTGGGGAATTGCCTGGTCAGTCATTAAAGAACCTCACTTCACAGTCCTTAAGCCACTGAACTACAGATTTGGTGGTATGACACGGTGCACTGTCCTGCATAAAAACACCACTTGTCAAACACACACTTGTCAAACGCCTCAGGTAAATTGTCACACAATAACTCCAGGTAATAATAATGGTTCATATACACTGAGCACTGAAACACCCCCAAACCATGAACGAGTCTGGGTGTTTGGTGGTCCCACAGGTGCAGTGTGGGTCTAGCGGGTCACTACCTCTGGACCGGTACATATGTCCCCCACAGTTACAGGTGACGGTGAAGGTTGCTTCCTCACTCCAAAGTACTTCAAACCACTGTTGAGGATTCCAGTGCAGATATTTCTTTGCATAATACAGCCTACGTTTCTTCTGTGGCTTGGAGAGGATCGGTTAACAGTTCTTACAAACACCTTTGAGAAGATGTGGGTTCTTTTCTTTCAATTCTCTGGCAGTTATCTTAGGTGTACTCTCTAACTGCTTCTTTAACACAGTTGTGGAAACTTTTTTAGTCACTAAAAGTTCCACAGGGTAAGCGAGTCGTTAGGAGCCTTAAACATACCGTGGATCGGCCCTCGGAGTTTATAAACCCACACTCCCAACCAAAACAACTACACACTCCAGCTTTTGAAGGTGACTATTGTGTATATTTTAATTGATAGATTTATTCACCTAGGAAAACCTAGGCAAGTTTGTACAGCTAGAGACTAATAGTAGGATTATTAAGGCAACGTTAGGTATTAATACTGTAGCTCTAGCACCCTAATATAGGTAGTTATAGGCCTGAATAGGCAAGCATTAGGTTATGTTAGCTAGAGACAACTGGCAGCCCACACGAATCTAGGCAGTGTGGTGGTCAGAAATTGTGACCTACGTTCTTCCCAGACCAGACTCCACACGAACAAGATGTGCTGAAATTAGGCAGCACCCCCCACGTGACCCAACATCTGTCCTGGGGCCACGGAGGAGATCCCGAAGTACCGTGGACATCTGCCTCCATCCAGACCCTGTCACAGTAAGACTAGGCTTTCTTTCTCTCAGTATCTGGCCAGTTTTCTGGGGGAAACGTTAGTGAGTTATCTGTGGGTCTTAGGCGGACGGACGACTATGTGTTGGTATGTACCAGCGTCGTCTCTTAAGTTCAAGTCTGGAAGCTAGTGTTACTTACTGCATATTGCTCAAGGGCTTCCCAAGGAACCAGGGAACTCTGAGGTGCAGACAGGACACTAATTACACCATCTTTTGCAGACAAAGTTTCTTCACTGCACATGGTGTTAGGAGGGGTTATATATAAGGAAGACCAGGACACATAGCCACCCTTTTTTTCCAAGTAAGTAATCTCCCTTCTAGTATTGTGTAGGCAGTGTGGGGTTCCCCTTACTGCAATCAGCTAGAAATTTGTACCATAGCCACTTGTAAGTCTGAGAGAAGTGTCTCAGAGTGTCGGTGTCAACAGTACTTGCCCAGAGTGCAACTTACAAGAGGCCAATCCAGACAAGTTTCTACAACAGTTAAGGTACGAACAGATGTCTTCTTCGAGGGACCAGGCTGAGGCTTGGTAGACAGTAACTCGACACCGCCATCAGCCTTGAAACGCTGCACCCAGTTCCTCACTGAACGCTCACACACACCAACATTCTCCACTAATTCTTTCGTCTAGTGTCCAGCTTTCTGAAGCCCTATGATTTGAGCTATAGTTTCAAGTGTTAGAGACTTCCTTTTACCCATAATCAAACATATATAGCCCCAAAAGCAAAGGGAACACCGGACAAAAGATGAGGTGAATGAGAGACAAAAATGCAGCACTTCCTCTCACCACGGCAGCCACGTGAGCACTGAGGAGTTACTGTGGTGTGTGGCGGCAGGCCGTGACGTCATGCTAACGGCTGCTACCCGCGTAATGTACTGACGAAAAAAGACCCCCCTGTATGGTAGGCTTTTGATTTTCGTCACGGCCTTATGCCGGGGCGCTCACCCTGCATAATGCCGTGATTAACACTATATAAAATATAACAGTTGTGAACGACATCAATCTTCAATGGCCGATATATTGTATGAAGTGGATTGACCGATTCATGAGTTTAAACCGGGTAGGTACAAATTTTGTTGGATTCTGTGCAATAACTGGAGAATGCATCTTCTGGTCAAGTACAAACTTTTAGTGCTGATGTGTTTCCCTCGAAGGAAACAATCCCTTAATGTTAGGTTGTGTAAGTCTCAGTATGTCAGTTTTGTTAGTCAAATTGATGTCTGTGAAATAATTGGAGAATGTTTTTTTCTGATTAGAAATAAGTCACAGTGTTTGACTTTATTTGGTTATCCTGGTTAAATCAACTTAATGTTCTTTTATGTGTCTCTAACATCTGTGTGACCTCAAGACCATTGCTAAAAATTTATGTCTTATGTACTCTAGGGTCACATAAACCTTGCTTATGTACTTAGTGGCCAATCTTATATGAAGAAAGGTTTTGATTGATTTTGGTCTGTGTAGGTCCCAATTTGCTTTACACGTGGAGGGGGTTTCAGGGGTCAACGCCCCCGTGGCCCGGTCCGTGACCAAGCCTCGTGGTAGATCAGAGTCTGATCAACCAGGCTGTTACTGCTGGCCGCACGCAAACCGACGTACGAACAACAGCCCGGCTGGTACTGACTTTAGGTACCTGTCCAGCTCCCTCTTGAAAATAGCCAAGTTTCTATTGGTAATCCCCCTTATGTATGCGAGGAGGCAGTTGAATAGACTTGGGCTCCTGGCACTGAGTGTGTTGTCTCTTAGCGTACTCGTAGCGCCCCTACTTTTCATTGGTGGGATGCTGCATTGTCTGCCGAGTCTTTTGCTGTCGTAGGGAGTGATTTTCGTGTGTAATTTGGGACTAGTCCCTCTAGGAATTTCCAAGTGTATATTATCATGTATCTATCTCGCCTGCATTCCAGGGAATACTAATCAAGGGACGTCAACCATTCCCAGTAATTTTGGCGCTTTATTGTATTTAAACATGTCGTGAAAGTTATCTGTATATTCTCAAAGTCTGCAATTTCGCCTGCCTTGAAAGGGGCGGTTAGTGTACAGCAGTATTCCAGCCTCGAGAGAACACGCGATTTGAAGAGAATCATCATGGGCTTGGCATCGCTAGTTTTGAAGGTTCTCATTATCCATCCTATCATTCTCTGACATTATCACTCCCAGATCTAGAGAGTGTACAGAGAACCTTTACTGAACATATAAGTTCTATCAAACACCTCAACTACTGGGAAAACCTGGAAACACTTGACTTGTACTCTCTGGAACGCAGGCGAGAGAGATGTATCATAATCTACATTTGGAAAATCCTAGAAGGAATGGTCCCGAATCTGCACACATAAATCACTCCCTATGAAAGTAAAAGACTGGACAGGCGATGCAAAAAACCCCTAGGGGCCCAAGACTGTTGAACAGCCTCCCACCAAGCATAAGGGGAATTACCAATAAGCCCCTGGCTTCCTTCAAGAGGGAGCTGGACAGATACTTAAAGTCGGTGCCGGATCAGCCGGGCTGTGGTTCGTACGTTGGACTACGTGCGTCCAGCAGTAACAGCCTGATTGATCAGGCCCTGATCCACCGGGAGGCCTGGTAGTGAACCGGGTCATGGGGGCGTTGATCCCCGGAATACCCTCCAGGTAGGTCCTTCACATTAATTGTTTGCAGTATTGTGAGGTTGACACTTGTTTTATACTCCGATACAGTTTTAATTTCCTCGATTTTTCCAACAAAAGGCAGCAGTTAGAATGATAACAAATTCACACTCCAGACAACATACTCCACCAATATTCAAAAATCTAAACTTACTCACCATACAAGACATCCATACTTTTTACTGTGCCTATTACATACATAGAACACTCTATGCAAATATTAACCCACCACTCAAACTTCTCCTTACCAATTTTAACAGGACACATGACCATAACACTAGACACAGATCACTCCTCGATGTTCCCCGTGTCCATCTAACACTATGTAAAACTCAATGCATATAAAAGGCACGAAAATTTGGAATTCATTACCTGTCATTGCCAAAGAAACCCTACCTGTACCCCAATTCAAAACGATGCTAAAAAACTACCTTCTCATCCAAACCTAAATGCTCAATATCAAACATTCTCAACAAAGTAGAATAATCACTTAAATGTAAAAACCTGATTAATCACTTAAATGTAAAAACCTGTTATGAATAATACATACTAAGCTAACTATTTCCATAACATTTACATTATAATGACCACGTAAACTGTAACTGCAATGCAACTAATTGTTTTAAATTGTTATCTCACTCAATTAGTTGCATTGCTGCAATTAATAAATTATTATGTTCAACTTATATTCAAACTTTATAACTTAGATACACAATTATACTTATTTTATAAATTATCAACCATAATTTTTTTACCATGTAGTCTACTATTAAATAGTCCTAAGAATGCCCGCAATGCACAGCATATTAGTGGCTTTTGGCATGTACATCTCATTTATACCTATGTATCATGTCTACCTATGTATCATTGTACCATGTCTAAATAAACTATTATTATTATTATTATTATTATTATTATTATTATTATTATTATTATTATTATTATTATTATTATTATAAAGCGGATAAAATTGTAAAAAAATAAATTGCTTTTCGTGAGATAATTTCTGAGCGTCGAATCTGATTAACTTCAACCCTTCTGTGCTGATAACGTGATAGAGCAAGTTCTGTGCTGAGAACGTGATAGAGCAAGTTCTGTGCTGATAACGTGATAGAGCAAGTTCTGTGCTGATAACGCGATAGAGCAAGTTCTGTGCTGATAACGTGATAGAGCAAGTTCTGTGCTGATAACGTGATAGATCAACCTCTGTGCTGATAACGTGATAGAGCAAGTTCTGTGCTGATAACGTGATAGATCAACCTCTATGCTGATAACGTGATAGAGCAAGTTCTGTGCTGATAACGTGATAGAGCAACCTCTGTGCTGATAACGTGATAGATCAACCTCTGTGCTGATAACGTGATAGATCAACCTCTGTGCTGATAACGTGATAGATCAACCTCTGTGATGATAACGTGATAGATCAACCTCTGTGCTGATAACGTGATAGAGCAAGCTCTGTGCTGATAACGTGATAGATCAACCTCTGTGCTGATAACGTGATAGAGCAAGCTCTGTGCTGATAACGTGATAGAGCAACTTCTGAGCTGATAACGTGATAGAGCAAGTTCTGTGCTGATAACGTGATAGAGCAAGTTCTGTGCTGATAACGTGATAGAGCAAGTTCTGTGCTGATAACGTGATAGAGCAAGTTCTGTGCTGATAACGTGATAGAGCAAGTTCTGTGCTGATAACGTGATAGAGCAAGTTCTGTGCTGATATCGTGATAGAGCAAGTTCTGTGCTGATAACGTGATAGATCAACCTCTGTGCTGATAACGTGATAGATCAACCTCTGTGCTGATAACGTGATAGAGCAAGCTCTGTGCTGATAACGTGATAGATCAACCTCTGTGCTGATAACGTGATAGATCAACCTCTGTGCTGATAACGTGATAGATCAACCTCTGTGCTGATAACGTGATAGAGCAAGATCTGTGCTGATAACGTGATAGAGCACCTTCTGAGCTGATAACGTGATAGAGCAAGTTCTGTGCTGATAACGTGATAGAGCAACCTCTGTGCTGATAACGTGATAGATCAACCTTTGTGCTGATAACGTGATAGATCAACCTCTGTGCTGATAACGTGATAGATCAACCTCTGTGCTGATAACGTGATAGATCAACCTCTGTGCTGATAACGTGATAGATCAACCTCTGTGCTGATAACGTGATAGATCAACCTCTGTGCTGATAACGTGATAGAGCAAGTTCTGTGCTGATAACGTGATAGAGCAACCTCTGTGCTGATAACGTGATAGAGCAACCTCTGTGCTGATAACGTGATAGAGCAAGCTCTGTGCTGATAACGTGATAGAGCAAGTTCTGTGTGATAACGTGATAGAGCAACCTCTGTGCTGATAACGTGATAGAGCAACCTCTGTGCTGATAACGTGATAGATCAACCTTTGTGCTGATAACGTGATAGATCAACCTCTGTGCTGATAACGTGATAGAGCAACCTCTGTGTTGATAACGTGATAGATCAACCTCTGTGTTGATAACGTGATAGAGCAAGCTCTGTGCTGATAACGTGATAGAGCAAGCTCTGAGCGGCCTCCACAATAAGCGATCTCAGGCCACTGGAGTCTGTACAAAAATGGTAGATGAGAAATTGTCGGGAATTATCCCACAGAATGTCCATTAAATGCAATATGTAAATTATCACATTTACTCTCCAATAACAATCGAAACTTTCCTCTTAGTAAGAAACAATAATGGAAACAGACTCAAATGCAATATAATGAGATTCGTCACTGACGTTTCGTCCATGCACTGGGCTTTCTCAAGCTTGGGCGAAACGATCTCAATAAAGATCCTCATTACACTTCATTTACGTCTTGTTTCCATCGTGTCGGCATGTAATACAATTTCTCTCATAAGACACGCGAGTGCTGAAGGTTAGAAGCCGATCAGAAAAAGCATTCCCATGGAAACTAATATTCCATCTGTCAAAATTTCTTTAATAAAATTGAGAAATTAGCAACTTTACAGCCCAGGATTATATTGAACTTCCTCTTGGTAAGTTGCGCTGGCGTTGAAGTTTTAATCCAGTCACAAGAGGCATTCTCTAGTTATCACACTCAAACAAATATAACAATTTGCTTAATAAAATGGGCAAATTGTGACTTTAGCAATGTAAGCATTTCTTAAAGCAAAACACATCAATGCCTTAAGTTTGAAGCCATTCAGAAGAAACATTTTCCAGTTATTGGACGAAATCAATAATCCGATTTTTTTAACTATGTTAATCAGTTGGCAATTTTGCATTAATCATCCAAAATTTATAGTGAATCTTCCCTTCAGTTCACTGTAACAGACAGGTAATTTTAAGTTAATTTAACATCTTTATAATGTGCCTCATACCCATGGTGTGGGCGGTAGTCAAAAGATTACAGAGGCACATAGTGGGTCCAGGGACTGGGCCTCAAAATTTTGATAGATAAACAAGTTGCAATGATAATGAACTGTTTACATATTAATTATATGGTAATAATTATATTAAGTTGCTAATACATATATAAATTCCGTCACAAAACAAAAAAAAAAACATTACAAATGAGCTTATAAGAAGTTGTGATTTATTTATAATATCCAATATTTTAGCAAGATTAGGTTAGCATTAAGTTAGGATAATATACAACGATGGATAAAATACTTTGACATTTTTGGAACATTTTGAGTTATCTTGAATTCGTGATTTTTTTTCGTATTCCAGAACGATGACAGAATATGTGGCAAGAATTACCTCTGGCAGACATTACGTTTAGTTATGTCTACATCAGCTGGTATCACAATAATATAATAATATCAATTTTAAAAGGAGTGGACCGGTAAGCCAGTAGAAGGCCTCGGTCAGCTGAGCAAAAGTTCCAGTTGCGAGTCATCATATGACTAACACCCGCGTAAGGAAACATTTGCCCTGTTTCCTGACTGAACACATCGACTCCAGACTGAGGGACTGATTACCTCAAACTCCTCATCGTCCAGCTTTCTCTGCATTGGACTGAAGAAGCCACTGGCTGGTGAAACGTTTCCAGAATAAGGATTCCCAAATATTGCACAAGTGTCTCATTTATCAAAGCTAATCATATAATGAACAAGGTGGCTAGGCACAGAATTTAATATAGAGTTAATTGGAAATTAAATAAAGTTGGGCTGAAGGCACCTCCTGCTGGGGTTCATAATTAAAAATCTACAGTTACACTTCTATGTCCCTAAAGCAACACGGATTGTCTATTGGACAGGTAGTCTTTGATGCAGCGGAAAAGCCGTCCACCTCCATCGATTTCGGCAATTTCACTAATGATTACATTGGAGGTAGGTTTACTGGGCCGGGTCTTCTCCATATGGAGACCCGGCAGTGGCTTCCCACTAAAGGAGTATCATCACGTTGTCTTGGTCTCGTGCGGTTTGCACTGGTGTCTTGCTCAGGCAGGAGAAATCCATTTTCGTCTTGTAGGGCCTCTGGCGTTGTTGAGACTCATCTCGTGATCAGGAGGCTGGCACGGCGGTCGGCACATGTCAGCTAGCTATGTAAAGTTGTCAAGAAGGTTGTGTAGGAGCTGTTAGTGTGTAACCCCTGTGGTTTAGCGCTTCTATTTGATAATAATAATAATAATAATAATAATAATGTTAGTGTGTAAGCTGAGACTTTGACTGAAGTTGTTAAGTAATGATGCACACTCCTTCCATGCATGAAACTATATGACATAAAGTAGTTCAGATTTTGCATTTTAAGATATCGCATGGAAAAATATACCACAAAATAAAAAAAAATGCAGATATACACTTACATTGCAAAAACAATCCAAACTATGAATAATTATTATGTGATCAAATTACCTGCAGGAGTATACATGGTATTACCTGAATTATTACATACAAGTAATTTGGGTGAGGTAAGTGGGACTTAGTCACAGCAGGTCGCCGAATTGTAACTCCCCCGATGCCCATTCCCACCACTCTCCCAAAAGCTAGATCTGATATTAAATTAATAATTACATTATTAAAGTTGTGTGGACTGTATATGATTAGGCTTGCTAGGGCACACAGAATATAATTATGGCACATAAATTATAATAATGTTATTAGAAAAGAAATTCGTATTACCACTTACCATTTAATTACTGGTTCACAATTATTATTTTTTGGAAACACATCCTAACACTACCACTACAGTTAGAATGTACGATGGCCAATGCTAAACTACTGTATATTATGGGTAAGCGTCACTTAACTAAGATGTTCTCCTAGGAAGATTCGGTGTCCTCATTTTCAGTTCTTGTTGCCGAAATGTAAGGG
>WNWK01012395.1:52500-59836 GCA_009830355.1 Cherax destructor | reverse complement strand
GTGGAATGGGGCGAGTGGCAAGGGTTTCGTGGTATGGGTGGTAGTGGTGGTGGTGGTAATGGTGGTGAGTGGGCAAGGTGTGTCGTGGGGTGTGGGTGGTAATGGTGGTGGTGGTAATGGTGGTGAGTGGGCAAGGTGTTTCGTGGTGTGTGGGTGGTAGTGGTGGTAATGGTGGTGAGTGGGCAAGGTGTTTCGGGGTGTATGGGTGGTAGTTGTGGTGGTGGTAATGGTGGTGAGTGGGCAAGGTGTTTCGTGGTGTATGGGTGGTAGTTGTGGTGGTGGTAATGGTGGTGAGTGGGCGGTGGTTTGTGGTGTGTGGCGGCAATGGTGGTGGTGGCAAGGTGGTGAGTGGGCAAGGTGTTCGTGGTGTGTGGGTGGTAGTGGTGGTAATGGTGGTGAGTGGGCAAGGTGTTTCGTGGTGTGTGGGTGATAGTGGCGGTGGTGTGGTAATGGTGGTGGGTGGATAAGGTGTGTCGTGGGGTGTGGGTGGTCGTGGTGGTGGTGTTGGTAATGGTGGTGAGTGGGCAAGGTGTTTCGTGGGGTGTGGGTAGCGTGGGTGGGTTTGGTATCTGGTGGTGATGGTGAGTGAACGAGTGTTGGTATTTGGTGGTGATCAGCGTGTGGTGAGTGACAGTGGTGAATGGTGTTGGTATATGTGAGTGGTGGCGAATGGTGAGTTGAGAGAGGTGAGTGATAGTAGTGGTGTTGATTGAGTTGGTTGATTTTTTCGTGGAGTGTAGTGAGACTGTAGTGGAGACGGGAGTGTAGTGAGACTGTAGTGGAGACGGGAGTGTAGTGAGACTGTAGTGGAGACGGGAGTGTAGTGAGACTGTAGTGGAGACGGGAGTGTAGTGAGCCCTGTAGTGGAGACGGGAGTGTAGTGAGACTGTAGTGGAGACGGAGTGTAGTGAGACTGTAGTGGAGACGGAGTGTAGTGAGACTGTAGTGGAGACGGAGTGTAGTGAGACTGTAGTGGAGACGGGGTGTAGTGAGACTGTAGTGGAGACGGGAGTGTAGTGAACTGTAGTGGAGACGGAGTGTAGTGAGACTGTAGTGGAGACGGAGTGTAGTGAGACTGTAGTGGAGACGGGAGTGTAGTGACACTGTAGTGGAGACGGGAGTGTAGTGACACTGTAGTGGAGACGGGAGTGTAGTGACACTGTAGTGGAGACGGGAGTGTAGTGACACTGTAGTGGAGACGGGAGTGTAGTGACACTGTAGTGGAGACGGGAGTGTAGTGAGACTGTAGTGGAGACGGGAGTGTAGTGAGACTGTAGTGGAGACGGGAGTGTAGTGAGACTGTAGTGGAGACGGGAGTGTAGTGAGACTGTAGTGGAGACGGGAGTGTAGTGAGACTGTAGTGGAGACGGGAGTGTAGTGACACTGTAGTGGAGACGGGAGTGTAGTGACACTGTAGTGGAGACGGGAGTGTAGTGACACTGTAGTGGAGACGGGAGTGTAGTGACACTGTAGTGGAGACGGGAGTGTAGTGACACTGTAGTGGAGACGGGAGTGTAGTGAGACTGTAGTGGAGACGGGAGTGTAGTGAGACTGTAGTGGAGACGGGAGTGTAGTGAGACTGTAGTGGAGACGGGAGTGTAGTGAGACTGTAGTGGAGACGGAGTGTAGTGAGACTGTAGTGGAGACGGGGAGGGGTAGTGGCACCTGTAGTGGAGACGGAGTGTAGTGACACTGTAGTGGAGACGGGAGTGTAGTGACACTGTAGTGGAGACGGGAGTGTAGTGACACTGTAGTGGAGACGGGAGTGTAGTGAGACTGTAGTGGAGACGGGAGTGTAGTGACACTGGTGTCACTACACCCTGCTGCCTACTCTGGGAAGGTGAGCTGTGTCTGCCCTTTTAATGTCTCTTGATCTCAACTAGAGATCATCTCTTTCTTCAAAGAACTCTTAGTGCTCGTGCTTGTAATAAACAAGTTATTTTTTCACTCGTGATAAGTGATGTACGTGTGTGTATGTGTACTCACCTAGTTGTGTTTGCAGGGGTCGATTCACAGCTCCTGGCCCCGCCTCTTCACTGGTCACTACTAGATCACTCTTCCTGCTCCATGAGCTTTATCATACCTCTGTGGTGTTTTCACACACAAGAGGTGTGTGTGTGAGAGAGAGAGAGAGAGAAGCAAGCTTCTATACCACAAGACGGGCAGAAAGCAGCAGCTTCTCTCTGGCTGTACCCTTCTCCAGAACATCACTTCATCTGAGATGATTTATCCACAGGATGACTCGAGTCTGGAACACATTCGTAGAGAGCTAGAGAGAGAGAGAGAGAGAGAGAGAGAGAGGGAGGAAGGGAGGGAGGAAGGGGGGGGAAGGAAGGAGGAAGGGAGGAAGGAAGGGAGGAAGATGGAGGAAGTGGAAGGGAGGAAGAAGGAGGAAGAAGGAGGAAGGAAGGGAGGAAGGAAGAGGAAGGAAGAGGAAGGATGGAGGAAGGGAGTGAGGAAGGAGTGGGAAGGAGAGGAAGGGAGTGAGGAAGGAGGGAGGAAGTGGAGTGAGGAAGGGAGGAGGAAGGAGTGAGGAAGGAGTGAGGAAGGGAGTGAGGAAGGGAGTGAGAAGGAGTGAGGAAGGGAGTGAGGAAAGGAGGAGGGAGTGAGGAAGGAGTGAGGAAGGAGTGAGAAGAGATGAATGAGAAGGAGTGAGGAAGGAGTGAGGAAGGAGTGGAGGAATGAGTGAGGAAGGAGTGAGGAATGATGAGGAAGGGAGTGAGGAATGGATGAGAAGGAGTGAGTGAAGGAGATGGGAGGGAGTGAGGGAGGAGATGGAGGGAGGAGTGAGAGGAGGAGTGAGAGGAGTGAGGAGGGAGTGAGGGAGGAGTGAGGGAGGGAGTGAGGGAGGGAGTGAGGGAGGGAGTGAGGGAGGGAGTGAGGGAGGGAGTGAGGGAGGGAGGAGGGAGGGAGTGAGGAGGGAGTGGAGGGAGGGAGGAGGGAGGGAGTGAGGGAGGGAGTGAGGGAGGGAGTGAGGGAGGGAGAGGGAGGGAGTGAGGGAGGGAGTGGAGGAGAGGGAGTGAGGGAGGGAGTGGAGGAGAGGGAGTGAGGGAGGGAGTGGAGGAGAGGGTGTGAGGGAGGGAGTGAGGGAGGGAGTGAGGAGGGAGTGAGGAGGGAGTGAGGAGGGAGTGAGGAGGGAGTGAGGAGGAGTGAGGGAGGGAGTGAGGGAGGAGTGAGGGAGGGAGTGAGGGAGGGAGTGAGGGAGGGAGTGAGGGAGGGAGGAGGGAGGGAGTGAGGGAGGGAGTGAGGGAGGGAGTGAGGGAGGGAGTGAGGGAGGAGTGAGGGAGGGAGTGAGGGAGGGAGGAGGGAGGGAGTGAGGGAGGGAGTGAGGGAGGAGTGAGGGAGGGAGTGAGGGAGGGAGTGAGGGAGGGAGGGAGGGAGGGAGGGAGGAGGGAGGTGAGGGAGGAGAGGGAAGAGAGGGAGGAGTGAGGGAGAGGAGTGAGGGAGGGAGGAGGAGGGAGTGAGGGAGGGAGTGAGGGAGGGAGTGAGGGAGGGAGGGAGGGAGTGAGGGAGGGAGTGAGGGAGGGAGTGAGGGAGGGAGTGAGGGAGGGAGTGAGGGAGGGAGTGAGGGAGGAGTGAGGGAGTGAGTGAGGGAGTGAGTGAGGGAGTGAGTGAGGGAGTGAGTGAGGGAGTGAGTGAGGGAGTGAGTGAGGGAGTGAGTGAGGGAGTGAGTGAGGGAGTGAGTGAGGGAGTAGTGAGGGAGGGAGGAGTGAGGGAGGAGTGAGGGAGGGAGGGAGTGAGGAGGGAGTGAGGGAGGGAGTGAGGAGAGTGAGGGAGGAGTGAGTGAGGAGGGAGTGAGGAGAATGTGTTAGAAAGAAAGAAAGAAAGAAAGAAAGAAAGAAAGAAAGAAAGAAAGAAAGAAAGAAAGAAAGAAAGAAAATTGAGTAACGGATATCGCATATTTTTTAGGTGTTTGAGGTGAGGATAGTAAAGCAGAAGGTTCTGACCATCCCTCGCTCTCTCCGCTGCCATGAAAACGGTGAAAATATAAACCGTAGGTATAGAAGATCCCTTTACACATATTGAATTATCTCAGAGTACTCATCGCTCTCCTGCTTTCCACTCAAGGTATCCTGCACAGTGTTGCCAAGCCTCATTTCATATGTCGTAATTTAGGTGTGCAGTTTTGCAATCATCCCAGACTCTCCCAGATGAAGATAATTGTGCGTGTTTAACGTCTACGTTCTACGGGGTACAGTTCCTGGGACTTCTGGCGCTCCCGGGACTATAGGTGCTTCAGTTCATAAGAGCTGTCATTTATTATACATTTAACAGTTCCGCAGTCTCGGCTGTCTTGTAAAATGCTGTTAATAAACAGGGAAATTTTAACTTAGAGAGAACTAGTAACCTGAAGAGTGTTATCATTGGCATGGCATTTTTCTAAGTTTTAGTGTATTTCTATCGTAACTAATTGGGTGAAAGAGAGGGGGGGAAGCGAGAGAGGGGGAGAAAAGGGAAAGAGTTCGAGAGGTGGAGCTAAAGAGGAAGAGAGAGAGGGAGAGAAAGGAAGAGAGAAAGAAAGATAAAGAGTAAGATAAAAAGAGAGAAAAAACACTGTTTTAGAGAGAGGATTCACACATTACCACTGCCGAGTGCTGGCCGGGCCGCGGCTGGGCTCAGAAATACTGACTACCTGAATTATGTACGATATTATGTACGACTGGCATATACAACCTAAATTGCACCCTTATTATTGTAATAATCATTATATTCACGAGGAGGCGCTAAACTTTAAGGGTTCAGAGTTAATCAAAGTGAAAGGTAGCTCCAGTTCCTTGGATCAAGAGCTCTTCGCCAGCCTCAAGCCACCTTATGGCAGTGTTAAGGTCTTCAGAAGCTGTGGTCAACAACTGCCACGTGAACAAGTTTTTATAATTATTCTCATAGCAAAGAGTTGAACTGGATGGGGTGGTAGTCATGTACGATCCAAGGAAGTGGAGGCTAAATCTAGTTTCCCGGATCAAGAGTCCATTGTGGGTTAGCGCTCAGTTTTGATTTTAATAATCGAAAACATTTGAAAAGAACATACTCCACTTAGCCTTCGCTTCAAGAATTGAATAATAATGGAGTAGCAGTAAACGTCCTCTACACTACCAGTTAAACCTCCTATCACCACTATGGTTCAGAACACCTTAAAACGGAAGTGTATTGTCCTTATGTAGTTCGACCGTGACCTAGAAGGTTCACCCTTGGTAAGAATTTAACCGAATTGTGATCTTTTGGACACAGGCAAAGAACATTGGCATATCTAAACCCTTCGTCGCTGCGCTGTATGACCCCTGTGGTTTAGCGCTTCTTTTTATTATAACAATAATAATAATAAACCTTCGTCATTACCTTGGAAAATATCTTATATTTGTTTTGTCATAAAATCTAAAACTCTATTTAAAGATTGTGTAACAGATGAGAAATCTGGATTCCCATCACTATTCATTGTTTTAGAATATATTTTTCCCTTCAAAAACAAATTTTACAATCCATTACACATATTTTAATAATTTCAATAATAATAATATTAGGAAAGGGCATAGAAAATTTATCTAATATCCACTAAAGGTACGCTACCAAACCCGGCATAGGAACTATAAATAAAGTAGTAACATCAGTGTCCAGTAGCCAATCAAAATTCAATGGCTCGCAAGAGATTTTAGAATGATTAACAAACTAAACGAGCGAAGAAAATGTACTGTATAAATAGTATGAATTTACTAGGCCTACATGTTAACACTTGCCGTAATAGGACTCTGAACAACCCTCAGTTCCTCCCTGGCTGAGGAAGATTACTGTGACGTCCTAAACAATTAACCCTGATTTCCGTTGACTTAATCCGTCCCAAGAACTAAACGTGGAACCATGAACTGAAATATATATAGCAATCACAGAATTAAAGTAGAAATTTGTATCTGGGGCTCATGTCCGTTGTTTAAGCGATTTTGGCACTAAAACGTAAACGTGAATTTATGCATTTTTTTTTCTACTCAATTGGTGTTCTGTGCCCTTTTCGCTCTTCATGTAAGTTTATTCAGGTATATACAAATACAGTTACATAGATTATCATACATGGTAGCATATGTGTAAAGAACCTAGGATAACCCAAAAAGTAAGTGACTTATTTCTATTAGGGTCCTTTATAAACATTGCAAGGTCCCTCCGAGATATTTATAAAGGACCCCAATGGAAATAAGTCACACTGTCTAACTTTTTTGGGTTATCCTGGGTTCTCTACACATATGCTGCTATGTATGATAATGTACGTAACTGTATTTGTGCATACCTGAATAAATTTACATTTACTTATGAAGAGCGAGAAGGGCACGGAACACCAACTGAGCAGAAAGAAAAGAAATACGTAAATTCACGTTTACATTTTAGTGTCAAAATCGCTTAAACAACGGATTTGAGCCAAAGCAAAAAAAAAATTTTAATCTTGGGACAATGGTCTTCCTCGCCCCAGATACAAATTTCTACTTGAATTCTGTGATTGCTACATATATTTCGGTTCTTGGTTCCACGTTTAGATCATATTGTCATATTTATGAATTACTGAGTTTATTGATGTTATTATTGTAAGTTATAATCGGTTAATTTTTGAGAGCTTGCAATCTAACCAAACTAAACTTATACGACATGCTTAGAAAATAACTTAAAAAAATACCGTAAACAATCAATGGTGGCATTAGGACAGGTAAGGATGGAGCTGTTATTATCACTGTTCGAATCCTGAAAATTTCTAATAAAAAAACAAGAAAACTGACGTGGAAAAAAATCTAAAGCAAACTAAAATGTTTAGAAAACAAGTGTGTCAGGAAACACACACACAAAAAAGAACTAGAAAACGTACCCAACCAACAGGCAGAAACTCGTTTAAGTCCTTCAAACGCCACTACAAAACGAACTCGTAAAATCTAATTGAACCCAAATACTTCGGTGGCGAGGCGGTTAGCGAGCTTAACTGCAGATCTGCAGGCTTGAATTGGCTTTCCAAGCCCGAGTAGCAACTCAGAGTCCACAGAACTCTATAGTCTTCAGGGAGTACATGAACTGGTCCAATATAACTGGATAGCTACTATCCCAGGAGTAGATTAAGGGGTTTAACTCGGTTGGCTGGATACTCATCCCAGGGGTAGAAAAATTGGTCCAACCAATTTAAGTAAAAGTTACTAAAGAACTTAAGCCTGTAAGTCAGTAATGAGTTGGTCAGCTCATAACCCTAAGGTCGCTAGTTCAATTCCCGGGTAGGGTGGGAGAATCTCTAGAAATAGGCACCTGGGCATTAGTCGACTGTTGTATATCGCATTCTAGGGAGAGGTAGTATAACGTAGTATACCTGGACGTT
>WNWK01012395.1:12500-47500 GCA_009830355.1 Cherax destructor | reverse complement strand
CGACCAATCTGTCACTGAGCTACGTGAGCGAAACGTTTTCCCAATGAAAGGTTGACCTGCAACACCGTCTGTAGTACGAGATTTTGAATCTAACCAGTTTAATATATAAAATAATTATTTCGAAGTAAAAACCAATCCTAACACCCAATTTGCTTAAACGCTTTTGATGAGCTGAAACATGGTGTTTCAATATAATTTTGTTCGTGGTGTTTTATCGGATAAAACAGGTTTTGCTCCTGTTTCAAAATATACACTAGTTTTGTTCAGGGTTATTCCAATATACGCACAAGTTACATTTGTGGTGTTTCACCTCACGGGCTGCATTCTCAGTGTTTCAACTTTCCAACGAGTTTCATTCCTAGTGTTTCATCACATAAACAATACACATTCCTGGTATTGTATCATGCAAACAAGTTATTCAACTTACGAACGAATCACATTCCTGATGTTTTATTTTATACAGAAGAGTTTACACAGAAAATCAGTCGTATGAAATATGATTGAAAATTGGAGAGACTACCGACAATGTGATAGGTAGACACATGGACAACTAATAATATATTTACTTCAACCAGAGAGTGCAAAGATATTCACGTCTCCCATATGTCTTTATTGTGGCTTGGTGTTTGTGATCGGTCTCAAAGAGCCTTGCTGGCATATACTGATTTGTAACTTGGGGTGTTTGTAAGTTAGGATGCCTGTATCTTGGGGCGTTTGTAATCGTGGGAGTATGAAACTAGTGATGTTAGAGTGCAGAAGTGGAGTAACTTGAGACTCTTGTAAGTGCAGGTGTGTATAACCTGCACTGTTTGTTAGAAAGATGTGTATAACTTGTATCATTTTTAAGAGTACAGTGTGAGCAAATTGTGTCGTTGGGAAGAGCGGATGTGTGTAGAGTGAAACGGTTAAGTTCAGATGTGTATAAGATGAACCTTCTGTAGATTTGGATGTGTGTAGCATGTAACATTAAAGTGTAGATGTATGTAACTTTTTTGTAGATTTGGTGTTCGTAACTTGTCACTTTTCTTCCTTGAAGGACAGGTCACATACCAACGATCAGCAGAAGAGTCTTTCGAATAATCCTGGTACTGATCCAGTCTTGTCTAGTACGGCCGCATTATCGGGAATTTAAATTATAGGTTCATGGATGGGAATAAATGGCTGGTATACTCATGTGCTTAAATACAGGTTTATGTGAGAGTTTAAAGGGAACGTTTATGCATAGGGTTATACAGAAGGTTTATTCATAGAGTTGAATGCCAAAGTGGAACATGCAGAAGGTGCTTACGCCGTCATGACATGGCTTACTCTGATAAACACAAAATGACACTTCTAAACACCCGCTTTACCTCACAGTAAGTATATACTCAGAAAGGTACAAATATATGTGTAGAATATATACAATGCGGTTTATAGCTTAGTGTACAGTATATGCACCAATCAGTGCATATACTGTACAATAATCATCGATTGTATAGAATCAATCGTGTACAGTATATACAGTGTGAGATATACATGTATTGTGTAGAATATACATATATACGCATGGCTGTGTCCAGTCCCTCAACTCGTTATGTACCTTCTACAGGATGGGTATGGGACGCAAAGTAAATCTATTTAACTAATCTTGGGTGGTATAATTCCCAAATATCCCAGAGGAAACTTTTGCCAACGTCTTCTCATGCTGGACCATTATGAAGTTACGAAATACATGTTTTCATACGCAAGACTTACTGACAAGGTCGGTTGAGAGAAACTTAGGGCAAAGCCCGGCCTTTGTTGCTAGACGCCTTTAGGCTCTGGATGGAGCCTCAAGTCATTGACTTGATAAACCGATCGTTTCGGAAGTTACCTTGTTGGATTATATACGTTCATTTTTTGATTATAACTTGTCTGAAACAAACTGCTCTGTTTATTAGTCTTCCTATTAGCAGATACAGTTGTATCTTACAGAGTACTTATGCAGTTTTTCCTTCATTATCTTATGGATTAAAGTATTCCTCTTGTTAGTGGTTAGTGGATAGTGCTCTTAATGACCTCTGTAGTGTATAGGCTTAGGCCAATAATTTCACAGGTATGAAATACACTAAATACATTAAACATCTGATGTGTTTGAAGAAATGAAAAACAGAACACTATGAAACATAAACCAATGAAATATAAACCATTAAACACATGATATGCTAGGAGATAAGAACCATTAAAACATGATTTGCTAGGATATGAACCGGTTCACACACTTCCTAGATGAAGATCCTCCGCGTGGATCACTAATAGATACTCTTCAGATTATATTTATGAGGAAGCGCTAAATCTGGAAGGCTCACCCAGCGCTTGGAAGAAAAGAATTAATCGCCTACTGTATAAGACGAAACGTTTCGGAATTAAGATATCACGTTTCGGAATTAAGATATCACGTTTCGGAATTAAGATACCACGTTTCGGAATTAAGATACCACGTTTCGGAATTAAGATACCACGTTTCGGAATTAAGATACCACGTTTCGGAATTAAGATACCACGTTTCGGAATGAAGATACCACGTTTCGGAATGAAGATACCACGTTTCGGAATGAAGATACCACGTTTCGGAATGAAGATACCACGTTTCGGAATGAAGATACCACGTTTCGGAATGAAGATACCACGTTTCGGAATGAAGATACCACGTTTCGGAATGAAGATACCACGTTTCGGAATGAAGATACCACGTTTCGGAATGAAGATACCACGTTTCGGAATGAAGATACCACGTTTCGGAATGAAGATACCACGTTTCGGAATGAAGATACCACGTTTCGGAATGAAGATACCACGTTTCGGAATGAAGATACCACGTTTCGGAATGAAGATACCACGTTTCGGAATGAAGATACCACGTTTCGGAATGAAGATACCACGTTTCGGAATGAAGATACCACGTTTCGGAATGAAGATACCACGTTTCGGAATGAAGATACCACGTTTCGGAATGAAGATACCACGTTTCGGAATGAAGATACCACGTTTCGGAATGAAGATACCACGTTTCGGAATGAAGATACCACGTTTCGGAATGAAGATACCACGTTTCGGAATGAAGATACCACGTTTCGGAATGAAGATACCACGTTTCGGAATGAAGATACCACGTTTCGAATGAAGATACCACGTTTCGGAATGAAGATACCACGTTTCGGAATGAAGATACCACGTTTCGGAATGAAGATACCACGTTTCGGAATGAAGATACCACGTTTCGGAATGAAGATACCACGTTTCGGAATTAAGATACCACGTTTCGGAATTAAGATACCCAACTGTTGCACTTGTGTCTTATTTATCGTATTTTATTTCGTTAAGAAAGTTGTGGACATGACAACTGGCAAGGTTGACGAGATGCAATCTGAATTTTAGGATTGCTTTTCCCTATTGGTCGAGTCCAATGTGGAAGAGAAGTGGTTGGTTTGTCGATTCATTTATCTTTCATCTATGGGTTCTGATACGGTTTTGTATAGCTTCACACATCTCTGGTGCTGAATCCGGGAATGTACTGATGCTCTTGTGGATTTTATCTCAAGGATCTTATATATAGTTCATACGTTTGTTTTGTGGATAGTTAAGGATATCCTGTTATGATATATCTTTCTGTCCAGAGCTTAGCTCTAGATAATTGTACGTTGTTGGCAATCTGTACATTTTCACAGATGAGTCAAGGGAGAATGACGCTGCCTTACACTGTACTTGGGATTTTTCTTTGGTTTAAGAACGTATGTCCATCTTAGGGTGTGACAGTCGCTGTTGTTGTTCCATAAAGAACAAAGAGGAACAGTACACAAATAACCCACACATAGGAGAAAGAAACTTATGGCGATATATATCGTCAACGAAATATATCGGAACGAAATAAATTTCGTTCAGATTTGGACAATTAACTAGTCAAGGTTGTATCTATCCTGGATAGGCTAAATTATTTAGGGTGTCCCCGGACTCGATTTTTTCACACGCTTCCTGTGTGAAATATAGCGGTGACATAGATAATGCTGTGCAGTACACTCCTTTGTGAAGCAGCATGGAAAGATTTAATGCAATCAGCCATTTTCAATATTCATTGTGGACGGGTATTTTTGTCGTGTTTTCAGTGCGTTGTTCTGATTTTTTTGTGTAACAGTAGAATCTTTAAAAGAAAAGCATGTGTCAAATTCTGCTTCAAAATTGATAAAACGGCTAGTGAAACTCACAACAAAATGCTTCAGCAAGTATTTTGCGATGAAGAAATGAGTCTAAGTGTATTTTCAATGGTTTTCTCATTTAAATGTTGAACACACTGGTCGAGAATCAATGTCTGAAACAGACGCTAACATTGAAAAAGTGAAGATTGTCATGAAGATCGTTGTAAGAGTATTCAGGACAGTGCAAGTGCTGTGGGAATTTCTTATGGGTCATGTCAAAGGATTTTGACAATCTAAACATGAGCTTAAGGGCTGCGAATTTCTGCCCTGCCTACTGACTCAAGACCAGAAAGATTAACGTTTTCTAGCCAGAAACAACATGGTAGTCCCTCACTCTCCCTTCTCCCAGATTTAGCCCCCTGTGACTTTTTTCTCTTCCCAAAAATAAAAATGGCGCTCGAGGGGTAGTATTTTAAAGATGTGGAGGAGATTCAAGCAAAATCTCCTGATTTACAATGGCCGAGTTGAAAATTATCTATCTTGAAGTTGCCTTGCTTAAAGATGGGAATCAAAATGTTTAGCTCTACCTGCCTTGCACATGGAGTTAAAACATTTCCAAACATTAACTTACGTATCGACACCTACCATTTATTTGTTCATTCATGCCAAATGTATCATAGTCACTTAACCTGAACTAACGATAACTATCTAGGGAATCAAAGTTAAACCTACTACACCTGGCACAAGCTAGTACAGCTGAATTTTGCTTAAGGCAGGTAATATCAGTCAGATTTTAGCTAAGAATATCTGTCATTGACTAAATCAACTTTGTGATATTCGAATGTGTTAGAAGATTTAAAGAATTACGTATAAAAGGCTCTGTCTAATAATGAAGACAACCGTTTACTGGGACAAATTTTCCTCTATGTAGAACTTTCTCAAGCCAAGCAATTTCATCTAATCTCCGTAATTAGAGAAACTGTAACTGTGAGGCCTTGGCATATGCTGCCATAAATCCACTGGAACCACAAATTCCTTTTGCCTAACTCCAGCGTTTATTTCAAAAATTGTCACAATTACTTTTATGCATTCTTTATTTCTTTTATAAAGTTACCTCACTGCACTTAAAAACTCGCCTTCATATGCAATAAAATATAAACGCTTCTATAAAACATTCAAGTCAACAATCATAACTTTTATATACACGTCAATGTCGTGAAGTTTCCTTTATATACACCCTCATACACCTATTTATATATATATATATAACAAACACTGATCTCTGGCCGACGGATCAGTGTTTGTGAATATTTCGCCTGCTCTTGCGAATTCCTAGCATATATATATATATATATATATATATATATATATATATATATATATATATATATATATATATATATATATATATATATATTTGTATTGTGTGCGTGTGTGCGCGCGCGCGCGCATATCTGCAAATAATACTGCGACTAGCCGGGGATCGAACCCGTGATATTTTGGCTCGCCTGGTTGGAAACCACCCAAAATCCACGACGCTCTAGTGCACTGAGCCAAACAATGACATGCCCAGTGTTACTGGGTGCCTGATGTTTGAAGCATTGGCTCAGTGGACTAGAGCATCGTGGATTTTGTCTGGCTACCCACGAGGCGAGCTAAAATATCGGGGTTCGAACAGTGTTCCCGTGATTGACAGGTCCAGCATTTTACCGCCGAGCTACCAGGTTTCTCATACGAAAGTTTCACACACAAGACACTGATGTGTCCTGTCTGCGTTAGTGGCTACCGTCTATGACCCTACCGTCCTTTCCACAGTAGTTCTCGCGGTAAATTTATCCCGTGTTACTATTATTTGTAACTGCTTGACAATGCTCCAGAAGAGCGAAACGTTGCCATAATATCTCATTAGTTGTGCATGTGTCCTTTTACCACACAAGTGAATTGTTGGATGCCCCATGCGGATTCCCACCTTATCTCCGGGAGTCTTAAGTGTCACTTTCCGCAGTGTGACGGTTATCTAAATTCGATTTATGTTTTATGTCCCTTGTAGTCGTGATTTATAAGTTACATCACCTTGTAGTCGTGATTTATAAGTTACATCACCTTGTAGTCGTGATTTATAAGTTACATCACCTTGTAGTCGTGATTTATAAGTTACATCACCTTGTAGTCGTGATTTATAAGTTACATCACCTTGTAGTCGTGATTTATAAGTTACATCACCTTGTAGTCGTGATTTATAAGTTACATCACCTTTTGTAAGCTCCGTGGATTTATAAGTTACATCACCTTGTAGTCGTGATTTATAAGTTACATCACCTTGTAGTCGTGATTTATAAGTTACATCACCTTGTAGTCGTGATTTATAAGTTACATCACCTTGTAGTCGTGATTTATAAGTTACATCACCTTGTAGTCGTGATTTATAAGTTACATCACCTTGAAGTCGTGATTTATAAGTTACATCACCTTGAAGTCGTGATTTATAAGTTACATCACCTTGTAGTCGTGATTTATAAGTTACATCACCTTGAAGTCGTGATTTATAAGTTACATCACCTTGAAGTCGTGATTTATGAATTACATCACCTTGAAGTCGTGATGTATAAGTTACATCACCTTGAAGTCGTGATGTATAAGTTACATCACCTTGAAGTCGTGATGTATAAGTTGCATCACCTTGAAGTCGTGATGTATAAGTTACATCACCTTGAAGTCGTGATTTATGAATTATGTCACCTTGAAGTCGTGATTTATGAATTATGTCACCACGTATATACGGATTCTTGTGATATGCTTAGTTGGTGAGCGATATCTGTTGGACAGAGAAGCCACTCTTCTTCTTCCAGATAATAAACCCACGCTGGGCAATTTTGCCTTGTCTACGATCCATAATACAGACGTAGCAAGTGTTGTCTGCTACACTGTATGAACAGTCATGTCTGACATCACTCCAACACTGTCATTTTAATATACTTTACAATGTATTTAACTTTTACACTCCATGGTAGGCAAGCGCATGCTATTCCTAATTGCTTTGTCACAGAATATGTAAACGTGTCGGAGATATAATGACGTTTTACAGTGTGACTTTGTAAACGGTCCAAGTAGGACCAAAACGTCGTGGTAAGCTCCTCTCGCCTATGTACGGGTTATTTGTGTAGTGTTTCAGTCACGGTATTGTGCCTTTTTGTTCTTTAATGACGTTTTAGTACTAAATGCTTTAAAGAACAATCATAATTGGATTCACAAGTGAATGATTGTACATAAAGCTGGACTACATATTCACCTACAAATATGATTTACAAAAGATATTCATTTACGTGCCGAAGAAACTGCAACGTCGACAAGATTTGTAAACAGCAACGATAAATCACAACCAGGAAAATATACTGGTGCTACAATACACGCATCATTATCTAAACCACCTAATATATACGATAACACATACCTGCTTGTAAATAGATACACAAAACGTACTGGCAGTTAATTTAGTCAACCACGCGGCATCGTTTTTACAAGCTGGGTAAATTCAGTCACGAAAACAGACCTCTGTTTACTATGTCTGAAATTTTCTGGCCAGCATACAGACGAGTATCAATAAGAAGGGCGTCTGTCTTGCGCTTGTCGGACAGAGGTAAAAGCCCCCATCACGTCTTCCGCTGAATGACCTATATGGGTCTGGCATTTCACATGAATTATTAAATTATTAATTAAATAATTTCTGCCCAACAGAGTCGAGAAACATTGTTCTCCAACTGTACATTTGTCCTTATATCTATTGCAAGTACTTTCCACCTTCCTCCATGCATTCCATCTAAACCTTCTCAGTCTCCAATCTGCATTACTACCCACACCGCCTCTACCCATCCCACCTACAGCCACACATCCTCATCCTACGCCGCCTTTAAGCATATCACTCACACCAAAACCCACATCAGTTTATCCCACACTTCCACACCACCCGAACCACGGAACCACCTACATTAACTCCTTCCAAACTATCACCTATGATATTACCACCACCCACGCCACAGCCACCCACGCCTCCAACACCATCTCCACGTATACCACCTCCACCCTATGTTTATCCACACTAGCACCTGTCCCTTCACTCATACCTTTTCCCCACCACCATCCAATCACATCTACCCACACACCACTTCTACCCACACATGTTCCCACTCACATCACCTCCACCCTTACTATATTTACCCACGCAACGAACTCTAACCAACCCATACAGTCACACTTCACCCACATCATCTATTCCAAAACCACCACCACTATAATCATTCACATCTCTAACTCCACCCACGTCAACACCACCCACATGTGTCTGTACCCACACCATCGACGCCCACAACCACTACCCACACGTGGGAAGTTATTATTAATCACTACTACTTCCCCCACCACTTTCATTACTACTTTCTCCGCCACTCTCATTGCTACTTCCCCCACCACTCTCACTGCTACTTCTCCCGCCACTCTCACTGCCACTTCCCCAGCCACTCTCACTGCCACTTCCCCTGCCACTTCCCCCGCCACTCTCACTGCCACTTCACCGCCACTCTCACTGCTACTTCCCCCGCCACTCACTGCCACTTCACCGCCACTCTCACTGCCACTTCCCCCCGCCACTCTCACTGCCACTTCCCCTGCCACTTCCCCCGCCACTCTACTGCCACTTCACCGCCACTCTCACTGTCACTTCCCCCGCCACTCTCACTGCCACTTCCCCCGCCACTCTCATTACTACTTCCCCGGCACTTTGCTTCCTTCCCTCACGTGATAATTAGTAAGTGTCTAGTTTAATTATTGTCCAGGATGTTAAAGAGTCCTTCCTTGCTCTCTGTACCACTCTTACTGTTTGCCTTTCTCTCTTCACTCTTCTCTCCTCCACTCTTTACTCTTCTCTCCTCCACTCTTTACTCTTCTCTCCTCCACTCTTTACTTTTCTCTCCTCCACTACTTATACCTCTCTCATCCACTACTTATACCTCTCTCATCCACTACTTATACCTCTCTCATCCACTACTTATACCTCTCTCATCCACTACTTATACCTCTCTCAGCCACTACTTATACCTCTCTCAGCCACTACTTATACCTCTCTCAGCCACTACTTATACCTCTCTCAGCCACTACTTATACCTCTCTCAGCCACTACTTATACCTCTCTCATCCACTACTTACACCTCTCTCAGCCACTACTTATACCTCTCTCCCAGCCACTACTTATACCTCTCTCCCAGCCACTACTTATACCTCTCTCCCAGCCACTACTTATACCTCTCTCCCAGCCACTACTTATACCTCTCTCCCAGCCACTACTTATACCTCTCTCAGCCACTACTTATACCTCTCTCCCAGCCACTACTTATACCTCTCTCCCAGCCACTACTTATACCTCTCTCAGCCACTACTTACACCTCTCAGCCACTATTTACACCTCTCTTCTCCACTTCTTACATCTCTCTCCTCCACTATTCACTTCTCCACTGTTTACTTCTCCTCCACTATTCACTTCTCCACTGTTTACTTCTCCTCCACTATTCAACTCTTTTTTAGTAAAGTGAGACAGCAGAAGGTTAACAAGACGTGGCAGCAGCAATTCTCCTGCCGGACTCCAGGACTAATAAGCTTAGAAAGTTCGAGGCACCTGAGGCAAATTATGGCTGCCTACCTGTCACCCAGCGGGCTGCCAACAACACAAGCAACAACAGCCTGGTCGAACAGGCAATTAAGCCTGACTACAAGCCAGAAATACCACCTGCCATGCGAACTTCTGCCCCGGTATTGTGTTCGTCAGAAACAGGACACGTTGTCTGAACCGCTGTCTGAATCTTTTGGCCTCATATACG
This sequence comes from Cherax destructor, assembly GCA_009830355.1. NCBI lineage: Eukaryota > Metazoa > Arthropoda > Malacostraca > Decapoda > Parastacidae > Cherax > Cherax destructor. Next base: position 37,482 of record WNWK01012395.1, on the reverse strand, counting down.
AGGCCTTCCGAAGGCTAATCGGTCCACCCTGGTAACATGTGATACATAATGCAGACCAGCGAACTGCACGGCTCAATGTTGCACTCATGTTGGGATATTAAATTTGTTTTAAAACGTATTTAAAACAGAGTTTTTCCATGTTTCATTTTTGCTAAATATTGAGAGAAACAGAAGTGAGAGTGAGAGAGAAAAGAGAGAGAGAGAGAGAGAGAGAGAGAGAGAGAGAGAGAGAGAGAGAGAAAGTGAAAGAGGAGAGGAGAAGAGAGAGAGAGAGAGAGAAGTGAGGGGGAACTCCCATTAACTGCTATTTGGGGTCCTTGTTCTGCTCTGCCAGGCGCCGTCCCACCATAATATTGCATTAAGTCTGCACAATAATGAAATCACACCAATTTAGGAGTGGCTATTGTTGTTCACCCCGCCACCCCAGCCACACACACACTGATTCCCTATCTGCAATTACTAATTTGTAATTAACTTCATGCCGTTACCTACTACTTCTCTGTAGTTGTACATTGATACCTATTTGTAATGACCTGTTTATTTCTTATATTTAATGTGTAAGAAGGTAAACGGGCAATGTATACAGAACTTATCTAGGAGTCTAGCCCACCAGGGTCTTCTTCAGTCCATTATAGCCCACCAGGGTCTTCTTCAGTTCTTTATAGCCCACCAGGGTCTTCTTCAGTCCATTATAGCCCACCAGGGTCTTCTTCAGTCCATTATAGCCCACCAAGGTCTTCTTCAGTCCATTATAGCCCACCAGGGTCTTCTTCAGTTCTTTATAGCCCACCAGGGTCTTCTTCAGTCCATTATAGTCCACCAGGGTCTTCTTCAGTCCATTATAGCCCACCAAGGTCTTCTTCAGTCCATTATAGCCCACCAGGGTCTTCTTCAGTTCTTTATAGCCCACCAGGGTCTTCTTCAGTCCATTATAGCCCACCAGGGTCTTCTTCAGTCCATTATAGCCCACCAGGGTCTTCTTCAGTCCATTATAGCCCACCAGGGTCTTCTTCAGTCCATTATAGCCCACCAGGGTCTTCTTCAGTCCATTATAGCCCACCAAGGTCTTCTTCAGTCCATTATAGCCCACCAGGGTCTTCTTCAGTTCTTTATAGCCCACCAGGGTCTTCTTCAGTCCATTATAGCCCACCAGGGTCTTCAGTCCATTATAGCCCACCAAGGTCTTCTTCAGTCCATTATAGCCCACCAGGGTCTTCTTCAGTTCTTTATAGCCCACCAGGGTCTTCTTCAGTCCATTATAGCCCACCAGGGTCTTCAGTCTATTATAGCCCACCAGGGTCTTCTTCAGTCCATTATAGCCCACCAGGGTCTTTTCAGTCCATTATAGCCCACCAGGGTCTTCTTCAGTCTATTATAGCCCACCAGGGTCTTCTTCAGTCCATTATAGCCCACCAGGGTCTTCAGTCCATTATAGCCCACCAGGGTCTTCAGTCCATTATAGCCCACCAGGGTCTTCTTCAGTCCATTATAGCCCACCAGGGTCTTCTTCAGTCCATTATAGCCCACCAGGGTCTTCTTCAGTCCATTATAGCCCACCAGGGTCTTCTTCAGTCCATTATAGCCCACCAGGGTCTTCTTCAGTCCATTATAGCCCACCAGGGCCTTCTTCAGTCCATTATAGCCCACCAGGGTCTTCAGTCCATTATAGCCCACCAGGGTCTTCAGTCCATTATAGCCCACCAGGGTCTTCTTCAGTCCATTATAGCCCACCAGGGTCTTCTTCAGTCCATTATAGCCCACCAGGGTCTTCAGTCCATTATAGCCCACCAGGGTCTTCAGTCCATTATAGCCCACCAGGGTCTTCAGTCCATTATAGCCCACCAGGGTCTTCTTCAGTCCATTATAGCCCACCAGGGTCTTCTTCAGTCCATTATAGCCCACCAGGTTTTCCAGTTCGTTATGGAGTACATAATTTCAGAGATGTACCAAGTGAGGTGTAATACGGTCGGTCAGGCCACCATACCGAAGACTCCTGATTATTATTATAATCATAACTAATCGCTAAACCCACAAGGGTCATGAAGACTCCTGAAAAATTGTAACTTGGTCAGAACTTTTGCTATGATGAAGCACAACTGATTGATTCAAGGCAATGTCGAATGCACAGGTTCTTCTCCTTTATGATGAGTTTAACCTCATCCCCCTGTACAAGATGTCCCTCAAATGCATTTTTTCCCCCACAAAGTCTTGGAAAATCAGCCTGCGCCTTATATGCTCAAGGTCAGGATCAAGGGTAGGCTCTGGGTAACGCTTTGGCAATGGTCTACGTTACAACTGTTTTGAAACACCGTCTTATGTATTATATTCTCGTGTGCCTTAAATGCTGAAAAATGCGATATTTAAATTCATTGATTCTTGTTTCTTATAAATAGATCTTGTTGCCAAATATCCCTTCCGACTCTCGTTCGGGTGTCGGAAGTGATATTAGGCTTCCTTCTGGGGCACTCTCTGATGGTAACACGCAGACAACTGTCTGATGCTGGTACTGGAGGTAGTAATAATTCTGAGAGCCGCAAATGGAAAGATCTTGGAGACGTTGTTGGTTACGCTGGAGTTTGCGAATATGAAATCTGCTGGAAAATGAGTCAGTTTTTTTCTCATGAAACGTTGTGTTCATCGTTTACACTCATGTGAAATGAGGGGCAAATGAGGTTTGGAGAAAGCTGGTTGGATATTATTTATTCCTTTGTCATATGTTCTGGGTTACAAATCCTAAATGCCCTAAGAAAAATAGTCAATGATAACTCCACGTTTCTGTCTTCTGTCATTATCTGAGTAATAATGCACTAAATTATATTTGTTCTATTTAAAAGTCGGCGAGTTGCCAGATTTGAAAATTAGATCATATAAAAGCAGAAGTTTCCAGAGTTTTCTTCTCCTAACGTAAATGTGATGATTCGATGGTCCCGAGTTTAAGCAATAGACTAGAATATTGACATCTATCCACTATCACGTCCACTAAAACAGGACTGATGGGCGACCCCATTGTAATACCAAAACATTGTTTATACATGGAATTGTTAAATTCGAAGCAATTAAAAAATTGTACATGACTACTTTGTGTGGCGTAAAGGCCTTGTCGGCCGACACGTTGGCGAACAAGCAAATGACCGCAAATCTTACCAAGTTTTGTTTTTTGTCTCTGATGCGATCAAGATCACACAACCTTGAAATGGGCACTGCTAATAGTTCCTAACAGGTAGAAGAGACGATTTTCTACGACAACTGCAAGTTTGTTTGGGGATTTGGGTAAGCAATACATCGTTGCAGATTTGGGTTACATGGGATGAGCTGTAGGAGTGTCTTCTCACGCTTCTACATCGTTGCCCTCAAGGAACTACCCAGTACTTTCCTATATCATTTCTAAATCTTTATTTATCCACTTTGAATCCACTATTTCAAGTTCTTTCTTAAAGGGATATCCTCAGAACCTTATTTATATCTCCCTTATCTATGCCCATCCTCCTCTTATAAACTTCAATTACGTCTCCCCTCATTCTTCGTCTTACAAGAGAATGTTGGTTAAGGGATTTCAATCTTTCTTCGTATGGAAGATTTCTTATGCAATAGATTAATTTTGTCATTCTTCTCTGAATTTTCTCTAACGAATTTATATCCATTCTGTAGAATGGAGACCAAAACTGAGCTGCATAATCTAAGTGAGGCCTTACTAATGATGTATAGAACTGCAGTGTAACCTCCTGACTCCTGTTGCCTATACTTCATATAAATCACAGTAATCTATGCCTTGTTACGTATGCTTAGACATTGATGTTTTGGTTTCAGGTTCCTGGTCTCAGACCTGGCCGCGGGGGCGTTGACCCCCGAAACCCTCTCCAGGTAAACTCCAGGTGAAATCATAACTTTTAAGTCCTTTTCGCATTCTGTATGGTCTGCGAATTTGCTCATATCACTTGTTATTCTATCAAGGTGATTAATGTATATTATGTACAAAAATGGGCCTAAAACTGATCCTTGTGGAACCTTACCTTGAAGGTAAGAAATTTTCAACAGGCATGAATCCTGCCGAGAGGAAGGGATCTTACCTGCAAGAGAATATAATATCCCAGGGGGATCCTACCTTTAGAAAGAAACAAACCTACAAGATAAATGGATCCAGTCTTAAGGTTACCAAGCCACAAGAGAAAACGAGCCTACCTTGAATTCTCTACAAATTCACTGGTTGAATCTTACCTTCAGGTTGCTGTATTTCCAGGTGAAGACGACGATGACGGGGAGGCTGGCGATGTTGAAGACAGCCAGGGTGAGGATGGCTGCGCGCATCACCCAGTGCAGGGTGACTACACATGGGCTAGCATCTTCACAAGTCTCGCAGCCTTCAGCACAGGCCAGACACTCGAAGTTGCCCTCCTCGTCGTACGCTGTGATCTCTCCCTGGAACAGATAAAGACAAGCCCTTACGAGCCCTCCTGGGGAAACTAAAGACCATAACCTTACAACAATCATACGATTCATAAAGAAACACTGTCTACCTTTTTTTCCTCTTTGCAGTTTGGTTATATCAAACTAACACACATGCAGGAATGTCTGATTGTTATTGTACTGTTCAAGGTAAAATTAATTTAATGAAAATATATAGTCAGGGTAATATCCAGGATTTAAAGTATGTACCTAACATTTTAGCTCGGTAATTTGATTTAGGATTATTTAACAATGATATATATATATATATATATATATATATATATATATATATATATATATATATATATATAACACATAGGCCGTTCCCCACCAAGGCAGGGTGGCCCGACAAAGAGAATTTTCATCACTCGCTCTATCACTGACTTGCCAGAGGCGTGCTTACACTACAGCTACAGTGCCGGCACTGTACTTACCATCTCCAGGAATCAAGTCTGGCCTGCCAGTTTCCCTGAAACCCTTAATAAATGTTACCTTGCTTACACTCCAACAGCACGTCAAGTCCTAAAAACCATTTGTCTCCATTCGCTCCTATCTAACACGCTCACGCACGCTTGCTGGAAGTCCAAGCCCCTCGCACTCAAAACCTCCTTTACCCCTCCCTCCAACCTTTTCTAGGCCGACACTACCCCGTCTTCCCTCCACTCTCGAAGTCCCTATTTGTTCCATCCTCCTCCTAATCTCTAAACTACGGATTCTCTGCATTATATTCACACCACACATTGACCTCAGACATGACATCTCCACTGCCTCCAGCCTTCTCCTTGTTGAAACATTCACAACCCATGTCTCACACCCATACAAGAGTGTTGGTATAACTATACTCTCATACATTCCCCTCTTTGCTTTCATGGATAAAGTTCTCTGTCTCCACAAGCTCCTCAGTTCACCACTCACCTTTTTCCCCTCGTTAATTCTATGATTCACCTCATCCTTCGTAGACATATCTGCTGACACATCCACTCCCAAATATCTGAACACATTCACCTCCTCCATACTCTCTCCCTCCAATCTGATATCCAATCTTCCGTTATCTATTTTTTTTGTTATCCTCATCACCTTACTCTTTCCTATATTCACTTTTAATTTCCTTCTTTTACATACCCTACCAAACTCATCCATCAACCTCTGCAACTTCTCTTCAGAATCCCCCAAAAGCACAGTGTCATCAGCAAAGAGCAACTGTGACAACTCCCACTTTGTGTTAGATTCTTTGTTTTAACCCCACACCTCTTGCCAACACCCGAACATTCACTTCTCTTACAACTCCATCTATAAATATATTAAACAACCACGGTGACATCGCACATCCCTGTCTAAGGCCTACTTTTACTGGGAAATAATCTCCCTCTTGCCTACATACTCTAACCTGAGCCTCACTATCCTCGTAAAAACTTTTCACCGCTTTCAATAACCTATCTCCTATTCCATACATTTGCAACATCTACCACATTTCCCCCCTATCCACCCTATCATATGCCTTTTCCAAATCCATAAATGCCACAAACACCTCTTTACACTTATCTAAATATTGTTCACCTATATGTTACACTGCAAAGCCTCCTTGTTCATCTACAATCCTGCTCTCCGTCTTAATCTTAATTCTTTCAATAATAACTCTACCATACACTTTACCAGGTATACTCAACAGACTTATTCCCCTATAATTTTTACACTCTTTTGTCCCCTTTGCCTTTATACAAAGGAACTATGCATGCTCTCTGCCAATCCCTAGGTACCCTTCCCTCTTCCATTCATTTATTAAATAAAAACACTAGCCCCTCTAAAGCTATATCCCCACCTACCTTTAACATTTCTATCTTTATCCCATCAATCCCAGCTGCTTTACACCCTTTCATTCTACTCACTGCCTCACGAACTTCCCCCACACTCACAAGTGGTTCTTCCTCACTCCTATAAGATGTTATTCCTCCTTGCCCTATACACGAAATCACAGCTTCCCGATCTTCATCAACATTTAACAATTCCTCAAAATATTCCCTCCATCTAGGGATTGGCAGAGAGCATGTATAGTTCCTTTATATAAAGGGAAGGGGGATAAAAGAGAGTGTAAAAATTATAGGGGAATAAGTTTACTGAGTATACCAGGTAAAGTGTATGGCAGGGTTATTATTGAAAGAATTAGAGGTAAGACAGAGAGTAGGATTGCAGATGAGCAAGGAGGCTTTAGAGTGGGTAGGGGATGTGTAGATCAAGTGTTTTCATTGAAACATATATGTGAACAGTATTTAGATAAAGGTAGGGAAGTTTTCATTGCATTTATGGATTTAGAAAAGGCATATGATAGTGGATAGGGGAGCAATGTGGCAGATGTTGCAAGTGTATGGAATAGGTAGTAAGTTACTGAATGCGGTAAAGAGCTTTTATGAGGATAGTGAGGCTCAGGTTAGGGTGTGTAGGAGAGAGGGAGATTACTTCCCGGTAAAAGTAGGTCTTAGACAGGGATGTGTGATGTCACCATGGTTGTTTAATATATTTATAGATGGGGTTGTGAAAGAAGTAAATGCTAGGGTGTTGGGGAGAGGTGTGGGTTTAAATTATGGGGAATCAAGTACAAAATGGGAGTTGACACAGTTACTTTTTGCTGATGATACTGTGCTTAGAGGAGATTCTAATGAAAAGTTGCAGAGGTTAGTGGACGAGTTTGGGAGGGTGTGTAAAGGTAGAAAGTTGAAAGTGAGCAAACATAAAAGTAAGGTGATGAGGGTATCAAACGATTTAGATAAAGAAAAATTGGATATCACATTGGAGAGAGGGAGTATGGAAGAAGTAAATGTTTTCAGATATTTGAGAGTTGACTTGTCAGCGGATGGGTTTATGAAGGATGAGGTTAACCATAGAATTGATGAAGGAAAAAAGGTGAGTGGTGCGTTGAGGTATCTGTGGAGACAAAAAGCGTTATCTATGGAGACAAAGAAGGGAATGTATGAAAGTATAGTTGTACCAACATACTTATATGGGTGTGAAGCATGGGTTGCAAATGCTGCAGCAAGGAGGCGGCTGGAGGCAGTGGAGATGTCCTGTCTAAGGGCAATGTGTGGAGTATATATTATGCAGAGAATTTGGAGTGTGGAAATTAGGAGGAGGTTTGGAGTTACTAAAAGTATTAGTCAGAGGGCTGAAGAGGGGTTGTTGAGGTGGTTTGGTTATTTAGAGAGAATGGATCAAAGTAGAATGACTTGGAGAGCGTATAAATCTGTAGGGGAAGGAAGGCGGGGTAGGGGCCGTCCTCGAAAAGGTTAGAGAGAGGGGGTAAAGAAGGTTTTGTGGGAGAGGGGCTTGGACTTCCAGCAAGCGTATGTGAGCGTGTTAGATAGGAGTGAATGTAGCTGAATGGTTTTTGGGACCTGACGAGCTGTTGGAGTGTGAGCAGGGTAATATTTAGTGAAGAGATTCAGGGAAACCGGTTATTGATTTAGCCGGACTTTGAGTCCGGGAAATGGGAAGTACAATGCCTGCACTTTGAAGGAGGGGTCTGGGATAGTGACAGTTTGGAGAGACTAATTTAAACTATAGTATCTGAGCGCCTCTGCAAAGACAGTGATTATGTATGAGTGAGGTGAAAGTGTTGAATGATGATGAAAGTATTTTCTTTTGGGGATTTTCTTTCTTTTTGGGTCACGCTGCCTCGGTGGGAGTCGGCCAACTTGTTGATATATATATATAAGCGATCAGCTGTAGAAGAATTAAAATCTCGAAAGACTACAAAGAACTTTGATCTGTTTAGAGAAGCGCTTTATTCCTTCTGAGTGCAACTATGAGAACACTAGATCCTGCGTTGTGCTACGCTGTCTCAAGGGTAACAGTACAGAATATAAGTGAGGATATTTGTGATGTAGGTAATTTAGAGCTTTTGAAGGGAAGAAGGTGATTATTTTGTCATCTTGCATACTACTCTTAGTTATGTATATTTTTCGTACTTTCTTTTTCCCACCAAAGTATGTGACATTGTGGTTCCCATGTCGATCATTCGTTATTGTTATGCTATTCCCTACGTATTTTTGCACCATCTTACGCTGGTAAATTTATATGCTATATTCAATATTTATTACCATTTATTACTTAAAATATGAGGTGGTTACTGTCTCTACGTTTAGATATTAGATATTTATCAAGTTGACCTTTCTTAAGACATATTTATGGTTAGCATTATTAATCGTTATTGTACGTTATTGTTAACTTAAAGGGAATTTATATTTTATTATTATTCTTATTTATTCATGACAGAACACGAGAGAGAGAGAGAGAGAGAGAGAGAGAGAGAGGAACTTTTATAAAAAATTCTACTCAGACTAAACAACTCGGGAAAAGTGGGGCTTGATTATATTCTGCTTCCCTCATTATTTCCTATACAAGATGGGTGAAGAATTCTCCATTGCAGTTTCCTTCACTTTCCCTCTCCATATTTTCAGTTCTCCCCGTAAATTACCCAGGCTGTCACCTCCTGATTGGAATCCCTTGCAATCAGCAGTTTGCATTGGTCCTTCTTGTTTCCTTTGCTGTTGTTTAAGATATTTATTGTAACCCATTATCGGCATACCCCTGTCTTGCTCTCCAGTTATTCAGAAGGTCTGGATGAAGGACTTGTATATTACTGCTATTATTATTTTAATTCTCCAATTTTCAAGTTTATTATTTCTCAAAATTCTACTGGTTTCTACTTTTTTTCATTTTACTCCTCAGTATGTGGTATCCCTGGGCTCTGGGATGTTAGAGGATTTGGTGGGTAAGGAAGAGCAAGGTGGAAGAATGTGGGAGGGAAGGCGTGGAGTGGCTAAACAAGGTAATGGGGAAGGTGTGGTAATGGGTAAGGAAAGGGGTAAATAGAGTCTGTCAAGGTATATTGTTTAATTTTATTTACTAAGCACTAAAACTCTTTGGTTAAGTGCTTTAAACATACAACATATCTAACATCATTAATTTCCACTGCTACTAACTTGCTGCTGTTCATTTCACCGTTATATTACAAGAATCATAATCATGAAGCAAGTAAAACTATTCAAAGACTTTTTTTTCCACAAACCTTGTCTATAATTCTTTCATTGTCACTGGCGATTAGAAAATATAAGATAATAGGTCCTTAGTCAAGCGGGCACCATACTGAGAGATTAGGTATACAGGCCTAGCTGACATCAATGACAAACTACTGTATAGAAAGCCACTTGTTATGCAGAGCATTTCGGGCAAATTAGGTCCTTGTCCCAGGATGCGACTAACACCCAGGTACCCATTTTACTGATGGGTGAACATAGACAACCGGTGTAAACAAACACGCCCAATGTTTCTACCCGCTTCTACCTAAGCACTGACTACTCGAAGTCAAGCGTCAGGATTTATAATCGAAGGAAGAGGGACACTGGGGGACTGTAATAGTATGCCAGAGAAAGGAAAAAAATTTCTGGGATGGTTGTAGAGTTTTTTAATCGCTTTACTCATTATTATTATTATTATTATTAGAGAGAGAGAGAGAGAATTACCTTGAAAAAAATATAGACATAATCCTGAAAAGGTGATGGCGAGAGAACGGTGGAGAGGAGGAGGCAGGGAGAGGATAGGGGAGAGAGAGATATGAAAAGCCAGTAAAGGGAAGCAGCAGACGAGAGGAAGCAGGAAGCATACAGTCAGCTGTGTTCCACTGGGAGATTCCCACTGCACGAGCGCACACAAATACACACGGAGCGAGCACAAGCACAAACGCACTTCATGCACGCATACATACACGTGCGTGCACGCGTACACAAACCTTAAGAAAGCATACTGGATTTTTTTGTTCAGAGAGAAAATTATAGAAAGTATAGAAAAACATAAATGTACCGAACACGCTATAAAAATTACAATTTTGTTGGAGTAAAGCAGCAGTTGGGGCCATTTCATTAAAGCGGCATTTATGATCTTCGTCAAAACATTTGAGGCCATTTTCATAAAAAGCAGCATTTAGTCATTTTCATCAAAACATTTGGGACCATTTTCATTAATGCAACATTTCAAGCCCATTAATGCAACATTTCAAGCCATTTTCATTAAAACAACATTTCTGGTCATTTTCATTAAAACATTTAAGGCCACTTTCATTAAAACATTTAAGGCCATTTTCATTAAAACAACATTTAAGGCCATTTTCAAAACAGAAATTCTCAAAAGTATGGAAACAATGCATCATAAAATTATTAACCTTCGACATGGAAACAAGTCTTGGGAGTGTCGACTCCACCCAAAATTGTTACCGTTGTCTAAATTTCACAAATATTGTATATTTTCACAGACAAAAAGGTAGAAAATATAAATACACAAATCAATAACCATAACTTCGTTGTTCTCATAGAAGTGACGACGTCATCATTGTCAATTTGGAGGGACCCCAAATGGAAAAAAAATCACTGACCTTTTTTTGGGTTATCCTAAGTAATCTACACACATGTATGATAATTTGTGCAACTGTATTTATGTGTACCTGTACCAGAATGAACTTACTAAGCTTAAACATTACTCAAGAAACGTTCCAATAAAATATTTTAAAACACTAAAGTATTACTCGGAGAATTTTTATGGCTTTTTCCCCAGATTATCAACATTATTTTTCAAAAGTTTTATTATTTTCTCGATGCTCCTGGCCTCTGGTGCCAGTAAATACACTATGCTCCTCCAATTTAATTTTTAGATACAGGCGAAGAAGAATGCAAGTTTATTCAGGTATGGGTACACATAAATACAGTTAGGTAACATTATCGTACATAGCAGCATGACTGTTCTGGTCCCGATGAACTTGCTGCAAGGGAATGTACTGTGCTCCTCCGCTTGGAATTTCGTTTTAATTTAGGTATTGCTACGGTGGAGTTATCAAACAAAATACTGAATATATGAAACCTTTATCTGGGTGCTGACTCACACTATCGAAGGCTGTATTTGTGGGGTCGGTCGGTGGGTGAGTGGGTCTCAATCTCTGAGTCAACATTACCCATCTCTCTCTCTCTTTCTCTCTCTCTATCTATCTATCTATCTATCTCTCTTTTACACAGGGTTTGACAAGGTTAGGTTAAGGATTTCTAACTTTATTGACAAATTAAGGATTCCTAATTTTATTGACAAGCTAAGAGCTGTTCTCTACATCAGCTCATTTAAAAGTCCTTTTTTATTATTATGAGACATACAAGTAGGGAACAGGATGAAGTTGGAGCCATCTGTGGGCCAGCAATTTCATTTGATCAGCTGTCTGTATTTCGTTGTTATTATACTGTACGAACATGTTCCAAACTCGAGTCATTCTAGGATATAGCGATGTTCTGGAGAAAGGTACAGTCAGAGTGAAGTCGCTGCTTGCTGCCCGTCTTGTGGTGTAAAAGCTCGCCTCTCGCTGTTCTCGGAGTGGAGCCATGTGTGGTACTTTGACAATGTCGGCCTTATACATGATAGTAAGGCCGCCCACATTCATTCCTGTGTTAAAGGCTCTGCTGAAATGACAGATCTATACAGGATGGGTCCAGGCGTGAGATGAGGCGTCTTGCTCCATTATCTATTCTGTAAAGAAGTCGCAGATGAGATGGGGGGTCGGCAATCCAAGAAAGTGGAGCATACTCAAGGTGTGAGAGTACTTGTGCCTCGTACAGAATCTTGCAACCTCTACTGTCAAGCAGATGCGAGATACGTCGAAGTGCAGTAGGATTTCTGGTCACCTTGTTTGCCAGGTTTACAACGTGGTTCTTCATGGTCAGTTTGGAATCAAATTTCACCCCAAGGATATCAACTTCATCCACAGGTACCAACACTCTTCAATTCTCTCTCTCTCTCTCTCTCTCTCTCTCTCTCTCTTCTCTCTCTCTCTCTCTCTCTCTCTCTCTCTCTGTAAAGCTCCCATACACACTTTCACTCGTACACAATATGAACTTTGGAAAAAGTGATCACTTGTTCTGTTGGAAATAACGCATGCCGATAAATTTAACTTTGGGGATGAAAAAGAAAGAAGGACGGCGAGAAGCCTACAAGAGAGGAAACAATAATGCTTTAAAACAATACAAGAGGTAAACAACAAATAATTCATGCAAAGAGTTCTGTATTAAAGTAAAATTAAACAATTTGGTCACTGAACATAAAACGAAATTATAAGGAATAGCTAACTGGAAGATGCTCGAGGGATGTGGAAAAAAAAGTACTCTGGCACCTACAGGAATTTTTTTTTAAAAAGGAAATAGAAAATAGCAGAACCAAACCTCTTACTCAGATTTGCAAATGTCAACAATGCTTGAAAAAAAAAAACTAAAACGAATAAAGAACGACAAAGCTACTGAAGTAAAGAAAATGTGGCATATTAAATAGATTCTGAGTGTTTTCACGCAAGAAGATATTTTAAGCGTAGTGGATTTCACTCGAAGAGAGAGAGAAGAGAGAGAGAGAGAGAGAGAGAGAGAGAGAGAGAGAGAGAGAGAGAGAGAGAGAGATAAAATGTAGGATACTAAAATAATTGAAGAAAATATAGAAGAAATTGCTACTGGATACAGATAAAAAAAACAGATGGAAGAGCATTATGGCGTTTAAGAAGAATGTACTGAAGAATAAAGCCATCCAATTAGAACAATTTGAATTTAGGATCTCACTAAACGAAAGTAAATCGACAGACAAATTAAGATAGCACACATTGTGCAAATATTTAAAAAAAATATATACGACAGAAGTTCCTTTCAATTATAGGCCTCTTTCCTTGACAAGTTGATTAACATGTTGTATAGAACTATTACAGAAAAACTTATTCAACAATTGGAGAACAAAAATCTTACTAACTGGTTATTCTGTTTTCGGTCTGCAAATTACATTAGATTTATCGAGTTATTATGTCAGTTACGAAAGCTGTTCAAGAAATGAATGGGCAAACTGAATTTATCTAGAATACAAGAAAGCTTTCGATAGTGTCTAATGAGAGACTAATATGCAAATTCCACCTTGTAGAAAGAGTAAGAGGTAAATTATTACAACGTATAGGAGAAAGAAGGTAAAAAGTGAAGAGTTATCAGAGGAACACTGTCCTCTTGAGGAAAAATCACAAACAGTGCGCCACAAGGATCCGTATTTGCAATGATAATGCTTTTAAATATTCAAATACCATACTTGAAGGAATAAAAAACTAAATATTTGTTTGTGCATGATAGAAAACTCTAATGAAATATTTGATATCAGATTGGAGGGAGTTTTGAGGAAGTGATGCGTTCAGATATGTAGGAGTTGACTTGTTGGCGGACAGGTTTATGAAAGACGAGGTGAACCACAGAATTGATGAGGGGAAAAAGGTGTGTGGTGCACCAAGGAGTCTGTGGAAACAAAGAACGTTATCCATGAAGGCAAAAACGGGGAAAGTTATAAGAATATAGGGGTACCAACACACTTATATGGGTGTGAAGCATGGGTTGTAAATGTTGCATCAAGGAGGCTGGAGGCAGTGGAAATGTCGTGTCTGAGGGAAATATTTGGTGTAAATATTATGCGGAGAATTTGTAACTTGTTATAACCATGTATAAGGTCATAGACGGTGCTGAAAGAATAGAAGATTTCTTAGCACTTGCAACAGAGATAACAAGAGGCCACAAATGCAAACTTAAGAAAAAAATGTGAAGTAGAAAGGAGACTAGTATTTCTTTGCAAACAGAGTAGTTGACAAATTGAATAAATCGTGAAAGGTGGTAGTGAGTACTGCAGCCATTGGTAATATAAAAAAATTATGAGCATAGCTAAGTTCTTGTATTAACAAGGTATACACACGCACGCATGTACATACACAAAACAAGCAGAAAACACGTACAACAACCCCCCAAAAAAAAAAAAAAAACGCACGCACACCCACCTACGGCTGATCTGCACGTGAGTAATGGCTTCATCGAAGCGTAACTGAAAGATGAGGCCTCAAGACGCCTGCCACCTGGGCTGACATCTTGACTCCAGGGGTAAGAGAGAGAAGAAACCGGGTGAAAAACTGGATGAAGATAAAAACAGGACTGAAAAGAAGAGCAAAACAGAACAGAAGAGAATATAAGAGGAAAGTTTGATATAGTATGAGGGAGACAGAACTGGAGAAAAACAAGAATGAAAGATTATAGGAATCGGAGAACAGAACTGGAAAACAAAAACGGATGAGAATATGATTAATGAAAAATGAGGAAGATTGAAATAGCAGATTATAAAACATTAGAAGAATACTGTACCTACAAATGAGAAATGAAGACAATTAAATGAAAAAAGAGAGAAAATAACATTGAAGACAGAACTGGAGGAGAAAGAGTAAGTGAGAAAATAAAAACTGGAAGACAAAATTGGAGAAAAAATGCAGACAATGAGGGACAAGATGAAGGCAACAAAAAAAAATGAAGAAAAATCTGGCTCTCGGGAGTTTGAAAGGTGTGAGCAGCAGCTGCCAGATACCTTGTATATGGTGTGAGCAGCAGCTGCCAGATACCTTGTATATGGTGTGAGCAGCAGCTGCCAGATACCTTGTATATGGTGTGAGCAGCAGCTGCCAGATACCTTGTATATGGTGTGAGCAGCAGCTGCCAGATACCTTGTATATGGTGTGAGCAGCAGCTGCCAGATACCTTGTATATGGTGTGAGCAGCAGCTGCCAGATACCTTGTATATGGTGTGAGCAGCAGCTGCCAGATACCTTGTATATGGTGTGAGCAGCAGCTGCCAGATACCTTGTATATGGTGTGAGCAGCAGGTTCTAGATACCTTGTGTAAGGTGTGAGCAGCAGCTGGCAAATACCTTGTGTAAGGTGTGAGCAGCAGCTGCCAGATACCTTGTGTAAAGTGTGAGCAGGTGCCAAATACCTTGTGAAAGGTGTAAGCAGCAGGTGCCAGATATCTTGTATAAGGTGTGAGCAGCAGCTGCCAGATACCTGTGTAAATGAAAATTGAGCTCAGCAGCGAGCAACAGAACGAAGACAGAGAGACAGACAGAGAGAGACAGACAGAGAGAGAGCAGACAGAGAGAGACAGACAGAGAGACAGACAGACAGAGAGACAGACAGAGAGAGAGACAGACAGAGAGAGACAGACAGAGAGAGAGCAGACAGAGAGAGACAGACATAGAGAGAGACAGACAGAGCAGAGAGACAGAAGAGAGAGCAGACAGAGAGAGAAGACAGACAGAGAGACAGAGCAGAGAGACAGAGACAGAGAGACAGAGAGCAGAGAGCAGAGATGAAGAGAGAGAGAGACAGCAGAGAGAGAGACAGAGAGAGAGACAGAGAGAGAGACAGAGGACAGAGAGAGACAGAGAGAGAGACAAGAGAGAGACAGAGAGACGAGACAGAGAGCAGAACAAGAGAGAGAGACAGAGAGAGAGACAGAGAGAGAGACAGAGAGAGAGAGAGAAGACAGAGAGAAGAGCAGAGAGAGAGAAGAGAGAGAGAGAGACAGAGAGACAGAGAGAGAGAGAGAGAAGAGAGAGAAGACAGGAGAGAGAAGAGAGACAGACAGAGAGAGACAGAGAGAGAGAGAGAGAAGAGAGAGACGAGAGACAGAGAGACAGAGAGAGAGAGACAGAGAAGAGAGACAGAGACAGAGAGAGACAGAGACGAGAGAGAGAGACAGAGAGAGACAGAGAGAGAGACTGAGAGAGAGGAGAGAGACTGAGAAGAGAGAGAGAGACTGAGAGAGAGAGAGAGCTGAGAGAGAGAGAGAGAGACTGGAGAGAGAGAGAGAGACTGAGAGAGAGAGAGAGAGACTAGAGAGAGAGAGACGAGAGAGAGAGAGACTGAAAAGAGAGAGAGAGAGAGACAGAGAGAGAGAGAAGAGAGACTGAGAGAGAGAGAGAGAGATGAGAGAGACTGAGAGAGACTGAGAGAGACTGAGAGAGACTGAGGAGAGAGACTGAGAGAGACTGAGAGAGACTGAGAGAGACTGAGAGAGACTGGAGAGAGACTGAGAGAGACTGGGGAGAGACTGAGAGAGACTGAGAGAGACTGAGAGAGACTGAGAGAGACTGAGAGAGACTGAGAGAGAGAATGAGAGAGACTGAGAGAGACTGAGAGAGACTGAGAGAGACTGAGAGAGACTGAGAGAGACTGAGAGAGACTGAGAGAGACTGAGAGAGAATGAGAGAGAATGAGAGAGAAAGAAAGGGCATGAATAAGACTGCAGTATCCTGGGGGTTGGAGTATGGCTGGGAGTCAGAAAGTGCTATAAATAACAAAACATGTATTAAAAGAAGCAGAGAAGTCTTAATGGATCTGGAGCATCCTGGTAATGGTGTTGCTCTTCATACTGTATTTCGTGACCATAGTCCTCGACCAGATGGTTTCTACACATATATGAAATGTTTTGACTGGGTTGTGAGCAAGTGTGTTGCACATCTTGGTATTTGTGACTGTCTTAAGAATTCTGGGTATGACTTCATTTGAATAATTAGTCTGATGATGAACTTAGTGTTTTCTATTTATATATTTTAACACGTGGGTCTTCCTCTATGACACGAGGGTGACCCTAGAAAGAGGAAACACACTCAGTCATCCATTCAATTATTGTCGTCCCAGAAGCATGCTAACATCACAGTACAGATAATCCTATGAGCTGAAACATCCCCACTCCAACTAAAGAGTGCAGACACTGTACTTCAAGTCTAGGTTACTGGTTTTCCCAAATCCCTTCGTAAATATCACCTTGCTCACACTCCAACAGTATGTCAAATAATACAAAACCCACCTTCCTCCACTCACTCCCTACAGGCTTACTCAGGCTTGTCGGATGCCCACGCCCCTAGCACAGAAAACCTCCTTTACCTCCTCCAACCTTTTCTAGAGCAATCCCTACAATTCCCCTTCCTCCCCGCAGATTTATATGCCCTCCTAGACATCCTATTTTGTTTCAACTTCTTCAGATGTCTGAACTACCTCAGCAACTCTTACTCAGCCTTCTAAATACTTTTGGTAACCCCACGTCTTTTAATATCCAAACTCCGAATTCTCTGCATAATATTCACACAACACAGTGCCATCAAACGCGACATCTCCATTGGCACTATCCTCTTCCACGCTGCAGTGTTTTAAACCCATCCTTCCTATCCATATAACTGAGTTCGCACTACTATACTCTAGTACATTTTCCTTTTTGCCTCTATGAATAAATTTTTGTGCCCCCACAGTTTCCTGAATGCACAATCCACCTTTTTCCTCTCGTCAGTTCCATGGTTCACCTCATCTTCCATAGACCAAACTGCCAACAAGTCTACTCCCAAATATTTTAATACATTTACTTCCTCCTTACTCTCCCCATTCTAATATTCACGTCTTTCAATGAATAGATTTTTGTATTACGCTCATGACCTTCCTCTTTCCTATGTTCACTTCTAATTTCCTTCTTTGTTATATCCTCCCAAATTCGTCTACCACTCTTCTCAACGTCTCTTCAGAATCTCCCAAATGAACTATGTCATCGGTAAAAAGCAAAAGAGAATTTCCTCTTTGTATCAGATTCGTTATCTTTAAATCCCACACCTCTTAACATCTTAGCGTTCACTTATTTTTATACCCCACTATCTGAAAATTGGTACAACCACAATGACGACTAGCCGATCTTTGGTTCGTACGTCTGCTTGCGTGCGGCCAACAGTAACAGCCTGGTTGATCAGGCTCTGATCCACCATGAGACCTGGTCACAGACCGGGCCGTGGGGGCGTTGACCCCCGGAACCCTCTCCAGGTATACTCCAGGTATACTTCACACATCCTTGTCTAAAGTCTTTTACTGGCAAATAATTTCTCTCGTACATACTCTACCTGAGTATCTCTTTCCACACAAAAACTCTTTACTGCTTTTATTAACCTTCCACCCATTCCATGCATTTGCAATATCTGCCACACTGCTCACTTATCCACCCTAACATGCTTTTTTTTTCCTAAATCTATAAATGCAACAAAAATTTCCGTACCTTCAAGTATTCTTTACTTATATGGTTCAATGTAATCATCAAGTCTCATACTAACTTTTCTCCATTACCATCCTCTTTACCTCTTCATGCCGCTAATCACTCCTTTTTTTCTTCTATACATGCTCTTCTATACCCAAAAAAGTATGGCGCATACTAAAAATGCATTCTTAAATGTACCCCTTTCTCTTCGACCCACTCATAGCTTATACTCTCTCAAGCTTATTCTTTTCAACAGTTACTTATATATTACCCTGTTTTCTCCTTCATTTTAATAACTTTCACTTCTCTCTCTTACCCATTGATGACATTCTCCTTGTACATCGTCTACCTCTTTCTCTCACTATAGGAAACCCGTCAAAGGTATACTCATTTAAACTGACAAAATACCTATACGTATTCAGTAAAGATAGGTGAATTTTACCCTTCTTGCTTTACCAGTTCATTAGAC
Organism: Cherax destructor; assembly: GCA_009830355.1. Taxonomy (NCBI): domain Eukaryota; kingdom Metazoa; phylum Arthropoda; class Malacostraca; order Decapoda; family Parastacidae; genus Cherax; species Cherax destructor. The sequence continues at coordinate 18,644 of WNWK01012395.1, read as the reverse complement.
TAGTGACCAAAACTATGAATTTCTGTTTATAAGTCAGAAACGGCATGATTGCAAAACTTAGGAAGTAGAGGCCATCAAGTCTCAAATTAGATACTTCGTTATTATTAAGGTTTATCGACGGCACTAGTTTCATTAACACTGCAGCTTATCTACACAGGAACAACAGAATGCTTTAATACCGAAATTAGGAATCAAAGTATTTTCTTAGTATACTGAATACGAGAATATTGTACTCGGGTATAAAGTTCTCCTTGCACGTACCGTGAGAAGCACACCTTTCGGGGTTAGCTGACTGATAACAAATAACCTGCGCATAGGACAAACTTATGACGACGTTTCGGTCCGACTTGGACCGAAACGTCATGGAATGTACAATTTTATTCTTTACTGACTGATACAGTCACCTCTGGATTAACAAACACTGATACGCACTCATCTGTGTATATACATTAGTGATGTATCGGATATTCGCATCCGCATCCGCATCTGCGGAACATCCGCACAATTTCTTACATCCGTATCCGCATTCGCATCCGCATTTCACAGCAAACAGATATCAGCAATACATCGCATCAACATCGCAGAACATCGCTTTCACATCGCATCCGAAATCCGAACATCGCAAATTCTCATCCATTCGCATCCGTAATGAGGTAACATCCGTATACATCCGCATACCGATATCTAAATTTCATCGTCATCTAATATACACAGATGCATACCTGTCGGTGTCCACATACACAGTATACGAGTATACACACATACTACAGCTCTCGGTGTAAATACAGAGATACTTTGGTAAATATACACATAGAGGTAAATGTGAACATAAGATTGTGATGTATATACTCTGATAATTATTATTGTACATACAGAGCTGATTGTCAGTGAATATACGGAGAAAATTATTTGTTAATGTGCACAAATAATTATTATCTGTATGTATTTTGATGAGCACCTCTCTTGGTGTATGTACACTGATATCATAACGACCAAAACATTGCTGATAACACTATCATCAAAATTCTTGTAATGCTGAGAATCATCAGAATTGTTATCACTAAGGTCACAAACTTGAATTCATTAAGAGAAAAAATCTATTAATCGAAAAAAACGATAAATCGAGAAAATCAAGGAATTAAAAGTTCACGAAGGAAAAACTTGATAAACGGAAATAATGAAAATATCCACCGTAACTACAGATTTGAGGTGAAAAAGGAAGCTGAAACCTCGAGCTGAAGCCTCATTCCTTCAAACTCAAGGAAGCAACTCATTTAAAAGTTATAACACAATACTGTGGGTAATTCCGCAGACAGCGGGGTGCAGTCTCCGTGTTGTTGCCGCAGCTGCCACCACTCTGCCGGTCCTGTGTCGCAGCTGCCACCACTCTACCCGTGTTGTGCTGCAGCTGCCACCACTCTACCCGTGTTGTGTTGCAGCTGCCACCACTCTTCCAGTGTTGTGCTGCAGCTGTCACAACTACCCGTGTTGTGATGCAGCTGCCACCACACTACCCGTGTTTTGCCGCAGCTGCCACCACTCTACCCGTGTTGTGCCGCAGCTGCCACCACTCTACCCGTGTTGTGCCGCAGCTGTCACAACTACCCGTGTTGTGCCGAAGCTGACACCACTCTTCCAGTGTTAGTGCAGCGCCACCACTCTACCGTGTGTAATTGCAGCTGCACCACTCTCCGTGTTGTTGTGCAGCTGCCACCACTCTTCCAGTGTTGTGCTGCAGCTGCCACCACTCTTCCAGTGTTGTGTTGCAGCTGTCACAACTACCCGTGTTGTGATGCAGCTGCCACCATACTACCCGTGTTGTGCCGCAGCTGCCACCACTCTACCCGTGTTGTGCCGCAGCTGTCACAACTACCCGTGTTGTGCCGAAGCTGACACCACTCTTCCAGTGTTGTGCCGCAGCTGCCACCACTCTTCCAGTGTTGTGCCGCAGCTGTCACAACTACCCGTGTTGTGATGCAGCTGCCACCACACTACCCGTGTTTTGCCGCAGCTGCCACCACTACCCGTGTTGTGCTGCAGCTGCCACCACTACCTGTGTTGTGCCGCAGCTGCCACCACTCTACCCGTGTTGTGCCGCAGTTACCACCATTCTAACTGTGTTGAGCTGCAGCTGCCTCCACTCTACCACTGTTGTGCTGCAGCTGCCTCCACTCTACCACTGTTGTGCTTCAGCTGCCACCACTCTGCCAGTTTTGTGCCGCAGCTGCCATTACATGTGTTGTGCTGCAGCTCCCACCACCACATGTGTTATGCTGCAGCTGCCACAACTCTACCCGTGTTGTGCTGCAGCTGCCACCACTGTGCCACTGTTGTGCTACAGCTGCAAACAAGTCTACCACTGTTATGCTGCAGCTGCCACCACTTTACCCGTGTTGTCTGCAGCTGTCACCACTCTACCCGTGTTGTACTGCAGCTGTCACCACTTTACCCGTGTTGTGCTGCAGCTGCCAAACTCTACCCGTGTTGTACTGCAGCTGTCACCACTCTACCACTGTTGTGCTGCAGCTGCCACCACTCTGCCAGAGTTGTGCCGTAGCTGCCATCACTACCTGTGTTGTACTGCAGCTGCCTCCTCTCTATCCGTGTTGTGCAGCAGCTGCCATCACTCTACCCGTGTTGTGCTGTAGCTGCTATCCCTATACCCATGTTATGCTGCAGCTGCCACAACTCTACATGTGTTGTACTGCAGCTGCCACCACTCTACCCGTGTTGTGCTGCAGCTGCCACCGTGTTGTACTGCAGCTGCCATCACTCTACCGTGTTGTGCTGCAGCTGCCATCACTCTACCCGTGTTGTGCTGCAGCTGCCATCACTCTACCCGTGTTGTGCTGCAGCTGCCATCACTCTACCCGTGTTGTGCTGCAGCTGCCATCACTATACCCGTGTGGCGCAGCTGCCACCTACCTGTGCCGCAGCTGCCACCACTTACCCTGTTGTGCCGCAGCTGCCACCACTACCGTGTGGCCGCAGCTGCCACCACTCTACCCTTTTGTGCTGCAGTTACCACCACTACCCGTGTGCTGCAGCTGCCACCACTATACCCGTGTTGTGCCGCAGCTGCCATCACTCCGTGCTGCAGCTGCCACCTCTACCGTGGCTGCAGCTGCCATCCTACCGTTGTGCTGCAGGTGCCAACACTACCCGTGTTGTGCCGCAGCTGCCACCACTATACCCGTGTTGTGCCGCAGCTGCCACCACTATACCCGTGTTGTGCCGCAGCTGCCACCACTCTACCCTTATTGTGCTGCAGTTACCACCACTACCCGTGTTGTGCTGCAGCTGCCACCACTATACCCGTGTTGTGCCGCAGCTGCCATCACTCTACCCTTGTGGTGCTGCAGCTGCCATCACTCTACCCGTGTTGTGCTGCAGCTGCCATCACTCTACCCGTGTTGTGCTGCAGCTGCCTCCACTATACCCGTGTTGTGCTGCAGCTGCCACCACTATACCCGTGTTGTGCCGCAGCTGCCACCACTCTACCCTTGTTGTGCTGCAGCTGCCTCCACTACCCGTGTTGTGCTGCAGCTGCCTCCACTACCCGTGTTGTGCTGCAGCTGCCTCCACTACCCGTGTTGTGCTGATCATCGCTTGCTACCGCGCTTACCGAGTACACTCAAACAAGTACAATAATTGCATGAGATATTTTTGTACTTTGGACCTTGATCAAGGTCCCAGGAACGAAACGTGTTTTGATGAATATGTTTTAGTATTATCTTACGTGTTTTTTAAACCCGTTGCTGAGGTTTATATAACGAATTCATCACAAAATTCACTAACCATCACAACCCATAACCACCACCAAAAAAACCTATCACTGCCACTGGAACCCATTTTCTTCATCAATATATATATATATATATATATATATATATGTCGTGCCTAATAGGTAAAACTGGTCAATTAGAAAGAACTCCTTTTAAATTAAGTCCTTTATAAAATATTCTGTTATACGTTTAAAGATATATATTTTTGTATTTATGGTAATGTAAAAAAATAATAATTTTGTACCAAAAAAACCTTAGAAAACTTTCCTCACTTTATTATAACAAGCGCAATTTAATTTAGCCTAATCCAAGTAAATATATTTTAGATGAGTTTACAAATTTTCGCTTCTCTTATTCGGCAAGAAGAGCGTTGCTATTTAAGCTAAAATCGCAAGTTTGACCTATTCGGCCAATAAATCCCATCACCGCTCAAACTAAAACCCATTACCACATCATTATATTTCAACACCTTCGCCAATAATACCCATTATCACCCCTATTAACTATTACCATCACGAAAAAACTATTTCCACCACCAGAAAACTCACAACTCCTATAACAAATACCACTAAAATACCTAGTACCATCACCACCACTAATGTAACCCATTACCACCACCACTGAAGCCCATCACGATTAGTAAAATCATCACCAATTCACATGAACTACCACTAAAACTAATTTCTTTCAACACTCATTATAACTAAAAAGCATTACCACCACCACCAATAAAACCCAAAAGACCTAACTAAAAAAAAAAAAAAAAATCACCTCATCAAACATTTTGTCTACCACCACCATCAAACCCACACAAAAACAAAACCAACAACAACAACAAAAACCCAGCGAATATAACGAATATTCACAATCACTAAAACCCACAGCCACAGCAACCAAAATTCGTATTACCACCAATAAAAATCCAAATTTCTCCTACTCTCACTACCACAACAACAAAGGCACTGATAGCACCGCAACACCTCAATAATTGAGTCATGTGGTAGATCTAATACTCCGTGGGGACACAACACCAGGGTCAGGGTCTTCACCGGACACATCCATAAACAAGGCATAAACCTTATCACTTATTTTGCGACTACTCTGCTACAACTTCTACTGTTATTACTAAAAGTACTAGTGGTTCTATTACCTGTAGTAGTAACAGTAGTAATACTGCTGCTGCTACTAATACCCTACTGATATTGCTGATACTATTACTAAAGCTGCTGTTGCTGCTACTAATACCCTACTGATATTGCTGATACTATTACTATATCTGCTGCTGCTGCTGCTGCTACTAATACCCTACTAGTATTGCTGATACTATTACTAAAGTTGCTGTTGCTGCTACTAATACCCTACTGATATTGCTGATACTATTACTATATCTGCTGCTGCTGCTACTAATACCCTACTAGTATTGCTGATACTATTACTATAGCTCCCGCTGCTGCTGCTGCTACTTTGAAGGAGAGTATAACCTACTATACAAAATGGAATGTGATCATTATTAGAACAAATATCATGTTTTTGAAACGTACAGAAAAGCTAGAAATTATTCATCCAGAGAAATATGTGATTAAGTATTTTTATTAAATTATCAGAGATTATAAAAATTTGATTTAGACAGTTATTAAAGACTGTCCAATTAAATATAAAAGAGGAGGCAGTTTTTTCACTAGCTGTCCTCTTGATTATTTTCTTGATAACAACATAAGGATTTTCTTAGCCGTAGTAAGTTATATATATTTTTAAACGGGGAAAGCGCTAAACACACTGGGGTCATAGCGCCTGGGAAATGGGAGCCATGCAGGTTCGACCATTGAAGGGAAGGATAAGTTCGGTTGGTTGGATCAAGAACTTACACTTGGAGTGTAAGTGACTTTTACCCCCTGAGAAGTAAGAGGAGTCACAGTATGGTAGTGGACCAGCATTTCGTGTGTGATCTAAACCAATGTTTGCTAAACAAGGGAGTCGAGCCGCGCTATGTAGCCAGGTGGGCTGTATTGGATTCGCATGTTGAAGGAATGTAACAATAACTGGTTGAAATGGTTGAAATTATTAGCAAGTTATTTCCGCCCAATGAAGAATCTTCTTTTTTAATTGGAAGGGTAAACATTTTTTAATAATTTAAATAATAACAACAACATCGGGAATACAATTTCAAACATGGAGAAATGGATCCAAATAACGCACTGCAGGCAAATGTAAAGACTCCAGCTACAGAATAGGCTTCCCCTGAAACAACGTTTCGCTACACAGAGATAGAAACATTGTCACAGTACAAGCTTATTCAACAACCTCCTTTTGTACGGACAAGTGCCCTCCGTCAGCTACTCAACGGGACATTATTTTCTCT
>WNWK01012395.1:0-10000 GCA_009830355.1 Cherax destructor | reverse complement strand
TTCGTTTTTCAGAGAATTTGGGCGACAGTGATGGCAGTCTCTCCAGTGGGGAGAACCGACCATCTATAGATGTTGGAGTCCACTTTGGGTGCTCTGCTTATGAGAAATGATTTCTGTTGACAGGAGTGGATCCTTGAGAGAGTCCCCGTCGATCAGTTAATTACATATCCTTTGCATCTCTGTTGCTACAGACCTCAACTTACCTTTACCTGTACAGGGTTTCACTGATCTCGTTGAAGCCTTTGTCAAGTTTAACCTCTTCACCTTCGACAATAAAATTTGCGAAAAAGATTGGAAAGTCTAGGGGTAAACACTGTACATCTACTTAGAACACCTTGAAATGAATCGTTTTAAAGTTATCATCCCAGTACACCATTTTGCTTAGATATGTGTGTATCTTGGTCATTGTTCCTAGGCATTGCAACCTCACTCGATTAAGAGACTCGCCTAACATGATTAAACCCTATATCCAATACTCATTAGAAGGAGAAAAGAAGATTCCTTACCCTTTCTGGAAGTCCTACTTATCAAGAATGGAGATACTCTTAAATGCAAAATATGCAGAAAAACCCCTAATAAGGATGACCAAGAACACTACCGGTACTTCTCCCACCATGACCTCTAAACCAAGTGGAGAGTTATCATTGGTTCTTCCTCCGAGCACTCAGAATTTACCTTAATAAATATACAGTAGAACAACAAGAATACGTTGAGGGGGGTTCACCAACTTAAAGCTCCCAACACAGATTATCCACTCATGTAAACAGAAAGCCTTCCTCATTCATATCACACTCAAAAAAGACAACACTGATAGTCTTTCCTACCGGAGAGACTGCCATCACCATCGTCCCGATTCTCCGAAAAGTCATCATGGATGTAACACTCCTTAGTACCAAAACAATAAAAGAGATCATCAGAAGCCTAGAACTATTTACACGGCAGGAGGATGTAGCCTTCATGAACATAAATATGGCTGAAGGAGGGATAAAACCAACAATGCATGCGTAGTCTATCGCAGTTTTCATTCTCACGTCATAGACTGTGGAAGAGCACAACAGTTCTACCACAAGAACGATAGTGCCAGACGAAGAATTTTGGAAGCAGCAGTGATCTACCTCACAAATGCCACTGAACAAAACAATTGGAATGCAAATATTGGCCAGACCTATTGCCTACGTTGTCTATGATTCGTACAGTATACAAACTTTATATATGACGTGTATTTCTCCTAGCATGACTTCATGGTGCTCCTTTACCATATAACTTTATGAAGCTTAGCCTTGTGCTAGGCTTTGCGAAGCTATACAACTTGCAGAACACTTGGAAAATACAACCGCAAAAGAGAAAACTAATACAAGGTGACGTGTGTTACTGAAAGTGCACACACAAAGTTAATGTTGATAGACTAGAGGCCAGATACGCAAAACAATTAGCAGAATTTGATGCTGGTGAGAGACAAGTGAGTAAGAAGGAACTTGTGCAGAGAAGTTCCTTCTCTGCACAAGTCCCAGCAGTGACAGCCTGGTTGATCAGACCCTGATCCACCATGAGGCCTGGTCTCAGACCGAGCCGCGGGGGCGTTGACCCCCGAAACCCTCTCCAGGTAAACTCCAGGTAGTATCTCTGCTACCTCGCATGACTGCATAATGTCACAGTCTTGAAAGAACAAGATCTAAAATACTGTTGCTCATAGTCGCTATAAAGATGAACACCTTGATGGCCTCCTGGTCTCTTGATAGAATGCTTCGCTTTATGCTAGGTACAGCAAAGTCACCAACTAATACTGCCTCTTTGTTCATACAAACTGCCTTAATTTTTTCATATAAACGGGCGTCATCCTCCTGATATTTTTTTTTTTTTTTTTTGGGGGGAGGAAGGGAGATATACTACATCGAATATATTTTTAAGGGTCCCACTAGGTTGAATTTATACCCTGTGAGTCGTATCCCAATGAATCAAGCTTTTTGTATTTCTGTCGCAAGAAGTTCACTGCTAAAACACAGTCACTCCAGAACATTTCTTATAAGTACGAGTCTTATTAAAAAATTTATTTGTAGTCAGGACAATGTCTGCTGTTTGGAGTTTCTTGTGTCAAACCAAGTTTATCTAGTGATATTATCTGAATTTTCTAATAATGCATATGCGGAGAGAGAGAGAGGGGGAGGGGGAGAGAGAAAGAGACGAGAGAGAAAAGAGAGGACAGAAGAGAGAAAAGCGATAGAGGAAAGAGAGAAAGAGAAGAGAGAGAAGAGAGACAGAAAAAAGAGAAAAGAGGGAGGGAGGAGAGGGAGAGTAGAAAGGGAGAGGAGAGAAAGTGAGAAGAGAGAAAGATAGAGGAGAGTAGAGGAAAAACAGAGAGAGGGAGAGGAAAGGAGAGAGAGGAGAGGGAGAGGACGGGAGAGAGGGAAAGAAGAGGGGAAAAAGGAGAGGGGAAGAGGAGGAGAGGAGAGGGGGACAGAAGGAGAGAAGAAAAGAGAAGGAAAAAAGAAGAGAAAGATGAAGAGGGAAAGGGGGGAGAGAGAGGAACAAAGAAAAAGAGAAGGGGAAGTAGAACTAACAGAGTTATTCACCTGATGCCTCCATTCCACCTCTGAAGCGGCAGGATGGGACTGTCGCTTCCAACAATCACGAAAAAAAAGTGACCTTGCTGAAAACTTTGCTGCCCAGAAGAGTCATTGATCTATTTAGAGAATCTCTATTGTTAGCTGAAAGGGCTGTCAAAGTTGGACCAAGAGATGTGCTGACCACCTAGTATCACCTCTGACTGAAGACTCCCAGCATTGGCTGATGGATTTCAGCACCACGTATGAGCCCCAACCTGCATGATCTGGTATGACAGGGAAACATGGCTAGCTTTTGTTTCCACTTGAGGATAGAAAAGCAGTGCAATACTACTGCATTCAGTTTTGTTCAAAATAAAAACAAATCTAACTGGCATCTATCTTATCTGCCTAACACAACGTAAATGGTCCTCTTTGTGTGTTAGGCAAATGTAGTTCTTATTCACAAAATAAATATGAGCTGTGCGATAATCAGCAGCTACAGAAGAGTCACTCCTGTCAATCACTTAAAAAATTCTTGGGAAAACAATTTCATGACAGAATTTTCTTTTTGACTATCACTCCCATAGTATATACAGGTGTAGAATTCATGCAATAATACCTGTACCATCATCATCTTAAAATCTTTGTACAGAGAATTCTTCTACAACTCCAACTCTTGCCTAATCCTCTCAGGTCTCCCGGGGGTGGGGCTTTGGGTATCTTTCGGGCGCGACGGGTGTATCTCTGGAGGCCACCTTTCGGATTCCGGAGGTGGTGGCCGAAAGAGGTATGCTTTGTGGTGGATATCAAACCGCCCTCTCTTTTGTCTGCCGAGGTAGCTCGGTGGATGTGAGGTTGCTATCCCGGATTGCTGGTTTACTGGCATGAAGGGTAGGGTATGGCACGGGTTCCATGCAGCATCTGCACTACTTGCGGTGTTGAGGTCCTCTTGGGCGCAGAGCTATTCCTCCACGTTCCTCCTCTTTTTTTTTTTTTTTTTTTTATTAAAAACAAAAAGAAAGAAGTAACCTAACCATGGACGATCCAATCCGTGAACCTACTACCCCCGGGCCCCTTCCTGATACCACACCCAGTTCTGATCCTGCCTCGTTAATGGACAACTCTTCGAACACCTCCAATACCCCTGTACCTCTTCCTGGTGCTGGTTCGTCACCTGCTTCAGGTACCGGGGTTCCGACGGCAATTTTCGGATTGCTCGCCCATCACAGTCAGACCACCTCCGGTCCCACATCCAAACGACCAAGACCCTTACATGACGAGTCGACACTTCCTTCTCATTCATCTCAGAAACGACCAGCTCGTCACACACTCCCCTTAAACACTTTGTTTCACACTACTCAATGGACAAAGTTTTTTACTCTAAGACCGGCTACTTCAACTACCTATCTTTCCGATCATAGTATTGGTAAAGCTCTCCTATGCAATGTAGGTAAAGATATCTCATTTCATGCTGTCAAAAGCTGCACTCACATCATCACGGTCCAGAATGCTGGCCAAGCTTGCGACCTTTCTCTCCTTGCGACCATAGATACTATTCCTATCACTATTGACAAACATCATTCTCTCAATTCTTGTAGTGGTACTGTCATTTTACCCACACCATTGTCCAACGGAATTTCCAGACATGTGGTGATGACATTCTGGAGCAGCTTGAGCTCCAAGACCTCCCTATCCTCAAAGTTGACACTTTTTTCTTCCCTGCCCGTAAGCGAAGACGTTATCCTTGCAATATAGCTCGTTTAACATTTGACTGCCATGAACTTCCACCCTCGGTCTACATTGCAGGTCACCATTTACAAGTTCGAATGGTGACCCCTACACCGCAACAGTGTAGAAACTGCTGGTGTTTTGGTCATCCAGTGAAATATTGCAGGTCCATGGCCGAATTTCCAGTCTGTGATGCCGACGACCATGCCAGTCCTTCTTTTATTCTTCCTCCGTCTTGCCTTAACTGTCATGTGGCGCATCCATCGTACTCTCGCCGTTGTCAGGTTTACCTAAATGAGCGGGAAATTCGTTATCTCAAAGAGGCGGAAGGCTTCTCATATGCTATGGCCATCTCTCATCTACGCCTTCAAGGGAGACTTCTCCGTATTTCCTATTCTCACATTGCTAAACGTCCCCCCACTTCTGGGGTCCCAACTCCCGCGGCTTCCTCTGTGGTCGCCCCATTCTCAGTCACCCCTGTCTCAAATTCTTTTGCTGTTCTTGGCTCCGAGGTCCCTACCTCGGCATCCCATACTGTCCACACCCCTTCCTCTACTCACTCACACAGTTCTGTGCCTACAAGCCCTCGTCCAGCTCATAATCCTCACCGCCCTTCTTCTCATAAGTAGGCAAAAAATCCCCATTGCCAGGTTCTTCACCTCCGACTAGTTCTGTAACGTGTGTGGAGGTTCATCCTCCTCCTCGTTCAATATCTTCATCCCCTGTCCCCTCCCAAGCCCATTCAACAGTTTCCTCTTCCATCTCCTCGCCCTCTACTTTAGTACAGTCTATAGTCTCCCAGATTGTTGCTCACCCTCCTTCTTCCATCTCTAATGTGGTCCCACATCATGCATCTTTGTCTGCCGAAACGCTGGACGCTATCGCAGAATATATTTCAATGACTGGAACGTTGATGGACACCACTCCACCTCCGGTTCCTCCTCCTCCTCTCTTCTCCATCTATACCCCTCCTTCCTTCACAGCGTCTCGCTCCTTCTCTGATTACAGGTCTTCTGCTGCCTCCACAAGTGGACTTTTCTAACCCTAGTCCATAGATACCTCTAACTTGACTTGTATCTTTCTCTTCATAAATCATGGCTTATTTACAGTGGAATATCCGAGGCCTCAGGGGTAACCAGGGTGAGCCTCAGGTGTTGCTCTCCCAGTTTTTCCCTGTTGGGGTCTGTTTGCAAGAACCCAAATTACAATCCACTGTTATCCATCCATTTTCGGGCTATGATTTGTTATATTCATCGGATCCTTTTTCCGATGGAAACTTTAACGAAAGTGTTCTTCTTATACACACTGGTATTCCATACCGTCAGCTCTATGTTCATTCTTCTCACATGAATAAGTGGTATACACTCTGTTCTTTATATCTCTCCCCTTCTCGGGCATTGTCTATCCCAGATGTTGATTTTCTGGTTTCTTCCTTACCGCCACCCCTTCTGTTACTTGGCAATTTTAACACACACCATTTTCTCTGGGGGGATCGCACTGTGACTCCCGTGGCGTTCAGTTGGAGGCATTTTTTGCTTCTCTCCCCCTCCATGTTTTAAATACGGGTACTCCCACCCATTTTGATCCTCGAACTCATTCTTTCTCTTGCATCAATCTCTCCATCTCTTCTTCCTCAACTGTCCTTGACTTCACTTGGTCTGTCCTCCCGGACCAACATGAGAGCGATAATTTTCCAATCATCCTCATGTCTCCTTCGTATTCTCATTCTCCACTTCCTCATAGCCCACGCTGGCAATTTGACCGGGCGAAATGGGACCTTTACACATTGTACTGCCTTTCATGATGCTCCTTCCTCGCCCTCCATTGATGAGGTTTTACATCTCTTCTCGTAATCCGTCTTAACCGCAGCTTCACATTCTATCCCCCAAATCTCGGGCAAGCATTCTCAGAAGTGTGTGCCTTGGTGGTCTCCTGCTTGCGCTCGGGCAGTACGTTTGAAACGCACTGCGTGGGGCAGGTATCAGTATAACAGAACCACAGAGAGACTCCTTGATTTTAAACAGAGGAGAGCAATTGCTCGCCGTGTCATACGTGATTCTAAACGCACTTACTGGCGGGATTACATTTCCACCGTCACTTCGGCTTCCTCGATGAGTGCAGTCTGGAAGAAAGTGCGGAAATTGAGTGGTAAATTCTCCCTGACCCGACTATGTTCTTCGGGTTGCCGGTGTCGATATAGCATACCCTCTTGCCGTTGCCACTGAAATTGGTAATCATCTTGTTCGCATTTCTCAGGGGCTCCATCTATGCCCTCGTTCCTTTCTTCTAAGACTGCCAGCGAGTTAAAGCCCTTAGATGTTTCTTCTATCAGAGAAAAATCTAATAATGTGCCTTTTACCCCTCAAGAACTGGAGGCAACTCTCTCCGCAACACTCTGGTTGTACCATTCTGAATAACATCAATTCATCTGTAATCATTCTTTAGAGAAACCATGGAACGGATGGGGTTTGAACCCATTGCGCACTGGCCTGGAGTTTTAAAAACTCACTCGAATGGGTTCAAATCCCACCTATTCAGTGGTTTGTTTGCTGTCGTGTTATTACGATTTCGTGAGTCATTCCTTTAGAGAAATACTCGGAATTTGAGAGAGAGAGAGAGAGAGAGAGAGAGAGAGAGAGAGAGAGAGACAGACAGACAGACAGACAGACAGACAGACACAGACTGTATTAATAGGGAAAACTATTACCACTATTATACAATGTGCATTTGGAGAGTAGCTTCTATTCCTTGCCTCAAGAGAGTCATTAAGAGCCAGAGACTCGCAGGTATAGGAAGGAGGGAGAGAGGGGAAGGAGTGAGAATGACGGAAAGAGAGGAGGAGTGAGAAAGAGTGAAAATAAGAGAGAGAGAGCGCAAAGAGTAAATTCTGAGTCAAATTTTTAGATCTACGCCAAGAGCTTTAATATTTTTATTTACCCCGGAAAGCTGAGAGTTTAAGTATGTATTGCAAGGAGAATTTACTTTTCCTCCTGTCGTGATGCTTGAATGGAAAGTCATATAAACAAAAATAATATATTTACTGTATCTTCTGATTCCTAATAAAAGCCATATTATATTAAATATAGTATATATATATATATATATATATATATATATATATATATATATATATATTATTATATATATATATATATATATATATATATGTATGTTAATGTAAAAATAATAATTTTGTACCGAGAGAACCTTAGAAATCTTACCTAACCTTATTATAACAAGCGCAATTTAGTCTAATCCAACTAAATATATTTTAGATAAGTTTACAATAATTTAATAATAAACAAACACAATGAAGATAATATTTTTCGTAAGGTTTAGAATGATTTTTCGAAATTATTGCATGCACAAATTTTCGCTTGCCTTATTCGGCAAGAAGAGCCAAAATCGCAAGTATTACTATTTGGCACGAGATATATATATATATATATATATATATATATATATATATATATATATATATATATATATATATATATATATATATATATATATATATATATATTATATATTTCATCTTATACTAAATAAGCTGAACTTTCCGAATAGGCCGAACTCCCTTAAAAATTTAACTTAACCAAAATATTTTTTACGGATAGCTAGTTTTTTTTCTTTTACATTTTACATTTTTGGACCAAAACTAACAGAGAAACCTTCTTCTTCTTCTTCTTCTTGATTCACCGGTACTCTTCCGGCCCGGGCCTTTAAAAAGTGGTGGCTCAGCCTTGACTCCCTTCCGGGAGTATCTCACATTAATGTCTGCCATAGGAGGAGGTATAAGTACCTTCTCATCGTTGGGACCAACTGTCCCCAGGCCTAGCCACATTCTCCGCCCTCACGGGGCTCGTTGGGAGAAGCTAGGCCTCTCTGGTCTGCCATCTTCCCTTCTCAGGGAGCTAATGGGAAGGGCAGTCTTGTGAGCTGCAGGTGGTAACAAGCTCTGGCTCAGGCACCTACCCTGCCCTCGAAGGGCTGGGCATGGTGTCTCCTCAGAGAAACCTCACCTAGCGTCCTTAAAGTAACGTAAATTCTAAATTCTGCTATATAGTATATATATACATATATATATATATATATATATATATATATATATATATATATATATATATCATAGGTTAATTTAAATTTATTTTTCGATTCCTTAAAATCAATGATATATATTTTTCGTAATGCTCAGATCGATTTCTACTGATTTTTGGCAAAAACAAATTTTAATTCAGCTTATTTGGCCAAATAGACCAAACTGACGATTCAGCTTATTAGGAACGACATGTATATATACACGTAAATACATACATACACACATACACATAAATACACCTAAGAACAGCATTCCGACATCTTAATAAGGAATCGTTCAGGACCCTGTACACTGTGTACGTTAGGCCCATATGGGAGTATGCAGCACCAGTTTGGAACCCACACCTAGCCAAGCACGTAAGGAAACTAGAGAAAGTGCAAAGGCTTGCAACAAGACTAATCCTGGAGCTAAGGGGTATGTCCTACGAGGAGGGGTTAAGGGAAATCGACCTGACGACACTGGAAGACAGGAGAGATAGGAAGGATATGATAACGACATATAAAATACTGAGAGGAATCGACAAGGTGGACAGAGACAGAATGTTCCAGAGATGGACACAGCAACAAGGGGTCACAGTTGGAAGTTAAAGACTCAGATGAATCACAGGGATGTTAGGAAGTATTTCTTCAGTCACAGAGTTGTCAGGAAGTGGAATAGTCTGGGAAGTGATGTAGTGGGGGCAGGTTCCATACATAGTTTTAAGAAGGGGTAAGATAAAGCTCATGGAGTAGGAAGAGTGACCTAGTAGCAACCAGTGAAGAGGCGGGGACAGGAGCTGTGACTCAACCCCTGCAAACGCAACTAGGTGAGAACTAGGTGAGTACACACGTTTTGGAACAATATATCATAGCCGATAAGCGGGATTCAAACAAAGACTCTCTAACATTCTAGGCTGAGAAGAATATTCAGCTTAATTTCGTAAATCGCTTCGCCACATGATTCCCTATACAGCACATGTTGAATTGAAAGAGTTTCCTTTTTATATGGTAATCCAACCAGCTTAGTGCGTGAAGTATGGAGGTGAGGGAGTAATGTTATCTGGGTTCCCACCACATGCTGTCTGCCAGGCACATTTACTATGCTCAAACAACACAAACGGTTGATTTACGTACAAACATTATAGCTACAACTATGAAGTGGTGTTTTATATTAGTGCAGGAATTCTAACTCCGCTTACCGGCTATGAAATATAATGTTCGAAAACACGTTCGTAATGTTCTTTTTTTTTCCCGCGTTGACGCAGTTTGCCCTCAGAGATTTGTTTTCTTAGTATATTTTGGATTTATGTAACACCTTCTCTTTCCAGGGGTTAACATAAATCAAGACGTGTTTTGGATATTGAATATGATTTTTGCCTTATAACTAATACTTTGGACATAAATACTAGGACGTCTTGGTACTAATGAATGTTTTTGGATGACCTATCTGTGGTATTATGGGATTTATAGCAAATAATGGTAAATGAATTCCGACAGCTTGCAATAGAGACTAACTATTTGAATCTTCATTTAGATATCCAGTATAACAAGCTTCTAAACAAGCCTTTTTTTATATTATGGTATATACAGAGAATTATTCTTAATATTTTTTAAACATGGTTGTTCAGGCAATTGTTTGCAATGTACGACGA